>PVIY010002941.1:0-119824 GCA_004026745.1 Myrmecophaga tridactyla
GAAGTACTTTCCAGGCAGAGGAAAAAGCAAATGTCAAGTCTCAAGTGAAAGGGTACTTGATATGTTCTAGAAATAGCAAGGACATTATTGAAGTAAAACCAGTATGAATGGCTGTGGGTTTTTCTTCACTCATGTTTGTGGAAATACAGGCACAGAATAGGCAGAAAGTTGAATTTAATCAGGACTGTGATTTTCCCAAGCATTGTGGATTGAATTGTGTCCATCCAAAATGATATACTCAAATCCTAAACCCTCATTCTTGTGAATGTGAACTTATTTGGAAATAGGATCTTTGCAGATGTGCTTATTTTAGATAAGATCATTTTGATTGGGGTGGGCCATAAATCCAATATGAGTGGTGTCCTTATAGGATGAGGGAAATTTGGGCAGAAAAACACAGAAACAGAGGGTAGAATTCCATTGATGATGGAGGCAGAAATTGGAGTTATGCTGCTGCAAACCAGAGTGCTCGAGGCTACCAGTTTCTGGAAAAGGCAATGAAAGATTCTCCCCTAGGGGCTTCAGAGGGAGCATGGCCCTGCCCACACCTTGATTTAGAAGTCTACCTTCCAGCACTGTGAGAGAATACATTTTTGTTATTTTAAGCCAGCTAGTTTGTAGTACTTTGCTAGGGCAGCCATAGAAATCTAATACTGCAAGCTAGTTTAGGAGACACACAAGAGAGTGATGGCAATAAAGATCATGGCATTTAATGTGTGTGTGGTCTACAGTGAGTTGTTGTGGTGTAGGTTAGGGATTGTGGAAAGATAGCAGAATCAGTGGGCTATTGGTCACAGTGGGGTCAAACAATTGTTGGAGGTAGAAATATAGAAGATAACAATTGGGGAGTACTATTTTGAAGTTCAGATAACAGAACATTGCAATTTACAGTAATAAGTTCTAGATTATGACCACAGGAAGGAGTCTTCAAGGAACGTTAAATGACAAGATCATTGGGAAGAAGATTTCAAGGAATTGAGAGTGAAAAATCGTCTATAAGAATATTGAGCTCACTACGACTTGTCACATGGGTATTAAACTGGCCACTTGCATTGGGAATGCCAGGAGTGAATCATTTCCCAGAAATGACAGGGACTTTAGGAAAACAAAACAATTGATCACAAGGGACTTACAAGACCCAATAAAGTTACAGTTTGAGTACTACTTAGATACTTAGAAATAAGCTAGTTTATGCCCCATAGAGATAGATTACCAGAAATGGATAGGTATATTGTACTAATCAATGTACACCTGTCTCCACTGTGTAAGACCCTCCTATGTAATAAGAAACTTAAATGCCAATCAGTCATTATAAATAACTTCCCACTTGGAAATCCTCTAAGCGTCTTTATAAGCAGCTACGATCAGATGACTCCTGAGACTCATTCCAACTTCCCTGGTTTGAGATGTCCCTGCTTGAGAAGTTTCTGTTTCAATAACCCTTTAAGTACTTTTATTTGTGTGTGGTAAATTATTTCTTTTGATACAGATAAGGATGGAGAGAGAGTGAGAGTGACTCTTTTCATGTAGGAACTAAAGCCTTCTAGAATTGTGATTGGTAGGTAACAAAAGCAAGGAGGGGGTAGTCATTTCTGTGGTCTTCAGACCAAGTCTAACCCTCTATGGTCTTTTTTCTCTAACAAGCCAAATCCTGTACACTGCCTATAAGAAAGCATGGACATTTTTTTTTGTAAATTCTAAGCTGCTTTCAAACTTGATGATGCTATATTACATTAAAAGAAATTGGAACATTAAGTATTTCTCTTTATGATCTCCCTCTCCTTATGTTTATTTGATAACTTATCTCAAGCAACGTAATTCAAACAAGTAGATGAGAGGAAAGTGTCACATTTTACATAACAATAAACAATCTAAGAGCAGATATTTAAGGGACAACATAAGGAATAATTGCTAATAGATGCATTCTCCATTTGCTACTACAGAAAGTTAATGATGCCTGAACAGAGGTTGAAGTTTCATTCCTCATTTGTATTTAAAATGACTTTTTGCCTGATAAACAAATGTTATGTCAAAATCATAAAACTTATATAACTTTATCAATGAATTGCTTCTAATTGAGTTCATGCTAATAGACAGTCAAGTCAAGTTCTGGCATGACACTATTTCTTGTAAAAATAGACAATTGCTTCAAATATACAGCAAACAGCAATCTGGTAAATTTTCAAATACTAAATCAAAGTAATTTATTGTTTGAGAGAATAATTCCTTAATTTTTCAGTTTAAAGAGAAAAGCAGCATGCTTTACAAATATATGGCATTATTTAAATGCATTGCTGTGCTATTCAGAACAGTAAAAAAAAAAGTGCTCATTTGCTCACAAAAATTTCTGTGTGAGATAACTCCCTTATCAGAGGTTTAAATCTTGTTTGAACTGCACATTAATGATTAAACACATATCTGTACAAAACTGTATAAAAACACAAGTGATCCTCAAGAGTGGTCAATGTTTATAAAATCTGATAGATACTAAAATGAATTCTAAACAAGTCAAAGAGTAAGTATCGTTAGATATCCCTGGTTTAAAATATATCAGTGCTTAATTGGCTTCTTCCTTATATTCTTATATTCTTATTCCCTCCATCCACACATGGTATCCTTCAAAACCCATGAAAATGTATACATACGAGCGTTATTTTTTACATTACCTGAATTTGGCTATAGTTCACATTTCCCTGAAGCTAGCATGTTATTTTGTTAGATTAGGTGTAGGTACTTTTAAGTACAATTGAACTGCTTACATTTGTTTCATTGTAAGACAGTAACATTATGCAAAAACTAAACTCAAATAAATTAACATCTTATAGATTAATAGGTTAACATATATACAAGATGATTCTGTTGAAGACATTTACTGTGGTATCAATCTGAGTTAGTTACATTCAGGAAATCTCTCAGGACTGGACTCGTACCTGCTTGATGCATTAACCAGTGTCTTCAAGCTACTTGGGTTTCGTATCAGCTTGTCCAACATATTCACTATTTCGTCAAACTTGGGCCTGCTATTTCGATCCTTCTGCCAGCAATCCAGCATTAATTGGTAGAGAGCAGCAGGACAGTCCATGGGGCTTGGCAAACGGTAGCCTTCCTCTACTGCTTTAATTACCTGTATGAAGCAAAGCAGAACCCATCCCAGCCACAAGTTTAGTATAGAATAGCTTGAGAAATTTTCACTATACAACTATCATCTTTTCTTTGTTCACATTCTCACAAATAACAACTAACATCACTATCTCTGGAATCCCCAGTTGCAGCTCTTGGCTGCAAAATGAAATATTAAAAAAACAATAAATATAACTATACTACCACAATATTAAAAAGGCAGCTTTTCTTCACATATTATATAAATTATATAAAATAAATGGTAGTCATTTTTATTTAAAATCCTGGTGAAGGGTGATTTGTAAACTTAATTGACATAAAAACACAGACTTCATGTTTTATTTATCCTTGCATTCTGGAATCAAATAGAGATTAAATTTTCTAGTGATTTCTCTGCAAAGTTAATGCCTTTTTAATGAAAAATATGTGCAGAGCCACATTTTTTAAAGTAATGGAACTGCAATTTTACTTCAAAAGAGACTTTTGGATGGTAAATGATGGATAACTCAAAGGCCGAATTAGCATAACTGTCTCATGTATCATTTAATAATGTCAAGGTCTGGCTGTTTATTATCATCTACTGATTTCTGTCAAGAATTTGGAATAATTGTATAGTAACACCAGGCATTACAATTGTCATTGATTTTAACCATAACTATATATCTATAAAGTACCTGTTTAACTGTGAGTTTTTTTAATCAAAAACATTTGTAATGTTGCTGTTGCCATCAAAATATCTAATTCCAGAACAGATGTGTTTATATTACTGAATATAATAACAGGTTTTATTCCATTTTATAATTCAAATATTTAAGTGATAGCAAAAATCAAGAGAAGGAAACATTTCTCAAAACCCTACTATGAATATTTCTTTAATAAGTGAGTTAATTACACATTTTCCATAACATATTAGAGTTGATTTGATAAATATAAAAATATATATAATGATTAGAATAGGAAATTTACAAAGATAATTTTGAAAAACTGAAAAGAAACCAATTTCTCTATGATATAGAAAATGACATCTGAATAAACGCAGTGGCAGAGGGAAAGATGAGGAAATGGCAGATTTAAGAGATTTATACCATGGGGTAGAGGATAGAGGTGAGAAAATATTTGAAATTAAATAAGTTCAAGCTTATTACACTGGATGGTTGTTGCTGTTAACATTTGGTAAGCACATTTACAGGGATAGAGGATATTGACAAGTATAATTTGGGACTTCTTTTATTTCAGGTGAGTGAGGAACACCCAGATGGCAATTTACAGGTATCTGGCTAGAGCACAGGAGATATTTGGGCTGATAATATAAATGTGAGGGTCATTGGCACTTGATCACAGCTTTAAGCCAGGTGTAGTTTTTAGCACCCTGGGAAAGCATAAAAATAAAAGTTCCTGAGAAACACCAATGGTTAACGTGCAAGCAGTGACATAAAAGTCAACCAAGGACTCTGACAATACATGCTTAGATAAATAACTGTATAACCAGGGACAAAAGAAGAACTAAGGGCCACCTACCATCTTTGGTAACTTACTTAACTCAAAAGCCATGCAAAAAGTAAAAGGCAAACCACAGAACAAAACATTTTCAACAATGATAACATATGCTCAATATATCTAATACATTAAAAGTTCATGAAATTGAGGCAAATAAAATAAGATAGCAAAAGCTACTTACCCAAAATTTACAAAAGAAAAAAACTGCTAAAGTTGAGACAATATTCATTCTAACTTGAAAATAAATAGATAATAAAATCATAAAAAGTATTATTTGCATTCGTATATTAATGAAAATTCATTTGTCTATTATAAGATTTCCCAGTACTGATAAGGACAGATACTCTCTTTAATAACCTATACATACTGTGGTAGGTTAAATTATGTACCCCAGAAAAACATATTCTTAATCTTACCCATTCTTACAGGTCCCATTGTAAAATAAGACCTTTGAAGTTGTTATTTTTAGCTGAACTGTGGTCAACTCAAACAGAATGGGTCTTAATCCTATTCATAGAAGGCTTATGGAGAAGGCCACAGAGGAGAAAGCCATCAGGGAGAAGAAGAAACTGGAAGTCAGTAGATCCCAGAACAGAAAAGAGAAGGCATTGCCATGTGTAATGCCATATTACTGGAAAGCCAAGGAACTAAGAATCACTAGTAGCCACCTCCAGGAAACCAGTCTTCAAGGAGAAAGCATCAACTCATGATGCTTGGATTTTTGACTCCTCTTAGCCTCAAAACTGTGAGGCGATACATTCTCATCATTTAGCTAACCCATGAATGGTATATTTTAACAGCTGAGAGACTAAGATAGCTTTTGGTGCCAGAAAGTGAGATGCAGCTATGATAAATACCTGGAAACAGCTTTAGAAATAGGTAAAAGAAGCTGGAGGAATTATGAGAAGCTTGATAAAAAAAGTGTGGATAACTCTGAAGAGAGTGTCAATAAAAATATGGATGTTACAGGTACCTCTGATGAGGCCTTAAAAGGAAATAATGAGTGTGTTATTGGAAACTAGAGAAAAGGCGATCTTGTTATAAAGCAGCAAAGAACTTGTCAGAATTGTGTTCTGATATCAGATGGAAGGCATAACTTACAGTGGTGAACGTGGATATTTAGCTGAGGAGATTTCCAAGCTAAGTGTGGACGGTGTGCCTGGCTTACAGTAAAAGGTGACAGGAAATGGATAAGCTGAGAATTAAACTCTTAATCACAAAGGTACCAGAAACTGGTGACTGAAAATTTTCAGCCTATCCAGATGGTTTTCAGAAGTACCTCTCTCAGGGTCCTCCCTGAGCTTCTGCGAAGTGAGTGCCCAGAGAACAGGGTTTCACATGAGAGTTTCACTTAACAACCCTTTCCTGAAGAGGATGTGGGTGAACACGGACCCAATTAGACTTCTATCTCAGAAGAAGTCAGGATTAGAAATGCAGATTTCCAGGAAGGAACGGTGGAAAGTCCTTGTGTCTGATTGTTTGAACTACATGCAAAGACGACAAGGGTTTTGTGAAATTTATGTGAAGAGAACCACTGCCAGCCTGGGCTGAAAGAAACAGAGAAGGGATGAATTGAAGGAGACATGACTTCATGGGCAGAATCATGGAAGCAGAGGGCCAAGCTGAAAGGATCCCTGCGGTCCTTTAGGCCGAGAGACCAGGCTCACCTGTGTGTATGGAAAGGGCAGGTGTGCCCCTGCAGTTTGCTGGGAGTTGTAATTACAGGCCCTCTGTAATTACACTAGTGGAGAGTGTGGCCACCACCCTAATGTTTGGGGAGGGTAAAGTCTGAGCCCCAACATTCAGGGAGAGCCTCCTGCCATTCTAATATTCAGAAAGGGAGGAGCCTACACCTCAGTGTTAGGGGCAGTCATGGGACTGTGCAGGGGCTTTGAAGGGTTGAGGCTGCTAGTCCATTGGCCCAAATGACAAAGCATCAATCCACACATGACCTTGAGATCTAGTAGCGTTTCCTTGCTGGGTTTCAGACTTGCTTGGCAAGTGTGATCCTTGTTTACCTTCCAGTCCCTCCTTTTTGGAATACGAATGTTCATCCTTTGCCTCCCTAATGATTGTATTTTGAAAGCATATTACTTGTTTTCTAAGCTTCGCAGATCCACAGACAGACAGAATTTTTGTCCCTGAATGCCCCATACCCATAAATGATTTCGATGAAACTTTGTACCGAGCATTGTTACTGAAATAATTGAATGTTTGGGAATGTTGTAATGGAATGAGTGTATTTTCCATGTGGGAAGAACACGTCTTTTGGAAGTCCAGAGGATGAACTGTGGCAGATTGAATTATTTACCCCAGAAAAACATGTTATTAATCTTAATAAATTCCTGTGGATCATTAACAGGACCTCTCTGTAGATGTTGTTTTTAGTTAAGGTGTAGCCAACTGAATCAAGATGTGCCTTAATTCTATTACTGGAGGATGTATAGAAAATGCCACAGGGGAAAGCTACCATGGAAGGCAAGACGCTGGAAGTCAAGTAAATGGGAAAAGAAAGAAGATATCACCATATATTATTGTCACGTGACTGAAAAACCAAGGACCCGAGTATCACCGGCAGCCAGCCAAAGAATGTTACAGTCTTTTAGGAGAAAGTATCACATTGTTGACATATCAAATTTGGACTTCTCCTGGCCTCAAAACAATGAATTTCTGCATTTAAGCCAGCTTATTTTATGGTATTTGTTTTACCAGCTGGGAATCAAAGACACATCAAAATAAAAGGTCCTAATATAAATAGTTTAAATAACTCAATACTTTTGCTATACAGTAGAAAGTGTTCCTTATTTACTTAACACCTGATTTATTTCATAACATGCTTTTCCTCAAAGCTTCTACTTATTAATAATACTTTGGCTTTTTAACACCTATTTTTAAAAGAAAATATTGACTTTTATCCACTAAGCAGCCACTCTTCAGATGTGATTCTAAAATGGGTAATTTAAACCAATTTGCTAGTTTTGAAACAACTTAAGTTATTTGAAATAATTTAAGTTATTTCAAGGATACATTATTTAATCAGTCTTATTTTCATGCAAATTTGTATTTAGAGATGTAATTTAATTTAGAGCTTGGCTTATGAAATAAATTAATTGAATTTAATTGTAGATTCATCTTTAGAATTTATCTTTAAAATACATTTATAATAACTTTAGATTTTATATTTATTAATTTTGAAGTGAACTTTTTTCATTTTTAACTAGTTTTTCCTTTAGAGTTTTTTGAAAAATGAATGGCATTAGCACTCTGGTAGTTTGTGAAGTGCTGGGGAATTTGCCAAGTTTACCAAAGTACAGTGAAAGTATTCATTTTACAATAAAATTTATGATACATAAACAAATGAATCATAATCTCAGTTGACTTCCCTATAGCTATTACATTTGATAGTCTAGATGACTGAGATAGACAAAGGAAAACAAGAAAAAAGATTTATAAAACCAGAACTTTTGCAGATGATCTGGCATCAGTTCATATCTGAAATATTATTATAAGATATGTATTTTCTTGGCATTAACATGTAAATCAATATCTTGAACACAAGTTCATTAATGTTGCCTTTCCATCAGATATGTGAAGTCCTGACACTGTGCTTCTGTAAGGCACTATTCCTTGAGGAAACTCATCAGCCACTTGGTGGCAAGTTGACTCTATTGTGCTCCTACCATAATACGTCAGTGGTTCATCCTCGCAAGTATTTATACCATATAGCTCTTCTGGGAATGGGTTTGCCTTTCCTGCCCACACATCCTTAGCCAGTGCTACCAGCCAGAGTCTTTGGAATGTTTAAACTACAAGTACAGAATCCCACAATACATATAACACAACCAGAACATCTGATTCACAGTAAAGGATGTGTGTTAGTGTCATAAACTCAGTGGTATGCTGGTAAATATTTAACAACTGGTTTTCCTAGAGAAAAAAATAGATTAGTAGCATTTGGCTATTTATATGGTATAAATACTCTCTCCATGTCAATTTGAAGCTACCAACATGATGTCAACCAGGTAGAAATGCTCTGAACCATTTCAAGCTAGTCTGATCTGGTTCCCAGCACATAACTGCACATAGCTAACCATCCAGAAGTAGAGGCAGCTGGTCTCACAGGATACAGGAGTGGTTTTCTAAAGGCACAGTGGAAGTAACAACTCAGAGGCAACATGTAAGAGGATTGGGCACCATTCTTCAGGATGCAGTACATTTATTTAATCAGAGAACTCTCTTGCCAAAGAACACAGCAAGGCTTCCATTAAGCTAACAGTGATGGCTGCTACCAGGGCTCTTTGGACTAATTGTGTCCAGGAACTGGCTAAAGAGAAAGATCAATCATTGCGATGTCACGGGTAATTGATACTGAGAATCAGGAAATGGCTGGGCCACTTTTACCTAGTGGTACAGGGAGGAATAAGTGTGGAATCCAGGTGATCCCCATAAAGGCCAGCTTATTAATTGTCTGTGGTAACTGTGGCCTGAAAATGCTAAGCCCCAGGAATGGAGGATTGGTTCATAACACCAGATAAGGCAATATGACCTGCCAAGGTAATGAGAGTGGGTGAAGGGAATTCAGAATGCATAGAGGAAGGAGAAGATGAGAACCAGGTGTGATCCTGAGAGCAAATGAAGCACTGTACCCTTCCTCTTCCGAGTTTCTCTCAGAAAGAGAAGCTCACAGACCTCTGGAGGACCTGCTCCCTGCCATGGGTTGACTTGTATCATCCCCACAAGATATGTTCAAGTCTTAGCTCCTAGTACTATGAATGTGATATTATTTGGAAATACAGTCTTTGGAGATGTTATTAGTTAAGGAAGCCAAACTGGATTAGAGTAGGCCCTGATCCAATATGGCATTCTCATAAGAAGGGGAGATTTAAACACAGAGAGAGGAAAGATGGCAATGTGACAAAAGAGGTAGAGACTGGGGCTCAAGGACACTGGCAAACCACCAGAAGCCAGGAGAGAAGCAGGGCACAGATACTTCCTTAGAGATTTCAGAAGGAGTATGGTCCTGCCAAGATGTTTGTTTTGATTTTCTATTCTCCAGAACTGTGAAACAATAAATCTCTGGGGTTGTAAGCCATCCAAAAATAGGAGCAAACAAAAACAATAATAAGATCGTCTTCTATTCCAAGTCTAGAATGAGGAAAAGAGGCACATCCAGTTCAAAGTAGGCTAGCATCCTCTTGAAGTCAAATACTCTTGCTGCCTTGCAGGTGAGAGTTAGGTCAACAGAAATAGTAATAAACATACAGGATTAAAATTTGCAATACATGAGAAAAGCATTGCAAACTATCTTAAAAATGGACAAATTATTTAACACAGTAAGGTTAAAAAACAAATTACCTAAATAAGTTTTTAAAACATTTTCTAACCTATATATTTACACCTGAATGTATTCATGCATTTCCCAATAAATATAAGAGAAAGATACTGTCACTTAATATAAAATGGCAGTGAAATGAGATCTCTTTTTATTTTACTCTCGGGTCTGAAAATGTTGTCATTTAAAATCTTTGCTATCAATAAATAGATTTTTGGCTACAGTATATTATCTTGGCTGCCCAAGCTTGAGTCAAAGTTTATATCTGGTGTTTACCTAAGTTCATCTTAGTCATTGCATGTTTTTTGCACAGGCAGGAACAGGGAATCCAACCTGAGTCTCCAGCATGGTAGGCAAGAACTCTACCATTAGCCACTGTTGCCCACACTCTTTTATTTTTTTGCACTTTATTTTTATTATGCTTTTATGGCTTTTCTCTGTGATGGCAGAGGCAATCCTATATCAAAAGAAAACCACTGCATTTTCTTCCCCTGTCATAGTGGAAGGTCTCCTCTGAGAGATATAGATAATTCTGTATGTCTTGGTGATGTAACATTTTCATAGTGGCAAAGTCCTTTTAGAATCAGATAGCATCTGGTAAGTAGTGATTATGCAATATATCATTTGAAACTGTAAAATCAGTACATCTATTTTGCAGTTTGAAGGTTTTTTATAAAAGAGATTCAATTATCATAATCTTTACATATAGCAGGTCTGTCATGTTTTTGAATACAAATTTGTATGAAAATTGGGATATATCAAAGTTAATGCTCTATCTAGAAACTAAAAACTACTTATGCTCTTGAACTTGCTGAAATCTACTTATGCTCTTGAGCTTGCTGAGGAAATAAAAAAGAAATGTATTGGATACTACATTCAAGGCAGACATATTAGAAAGAAAAATAATTACATGATCATTTTCTGTAAAATTCAATTAGATTCTTGGAAAAACTCAAATTCAAAATATTAGTTTTTATTCTTACGACTTCCTGGAACTGTTACATCAGCACTCTTCTTGTATTATTCTAAATGGTTTGAAATAAAGTTATCTAGATAAGTATCAAGATTTGAACTTTAACAGAAAATATATAACAGAAAAGAAAACACCCATGAAAGTAAAACTGGATGATGCTAAATGACAAAATAAACTATTAAGCATCAAACAAATGAAAATAGGAAACAAAGGTACATGATAGAAAAACTGAGAACAATTATACCATGACTCTCTCTTTCCATGTCCTTCTTATGTAACTTCAATAATTTGACTATGGTATTGGCCCATGGGATTTTAGCAAACATGTTGCAGCTAAAGGACAACTGGGCTTGCTGTTGCCAATCTGTCACTGAAATGAGAACATGGCTCGGCCTACCTGATAGTCTGAGGAGGAAGATGAGGGATGGGTGGAGCAGAATCGAGCTATACCAGAATCAGCTGACCCCCAGGAGCAGGAGCAAACCCAGACAAGAGCAGTTGAAACACTATGGTCATGGCAAGCTCTCTGGCACTGAACATGGTCTACATATGTCTATAATTTGTTTTCTGTGACAGATGCAAATGTATCAGCCATGATTGCCAATAATATGGCTCACATGCCACACAGCTGGGAAGGACCAATAATTCTATGAGTGACAGAATCAAGATTCAAAATATCTCAACTGTGAGTAAGAGTTAACTAAGCAAACAAGGGTCAAATATCTCCTTGAGTGAAGTAGACACATTATAGAGATAAGCATATGAAGGCTTAATGCTAGCACAGAATAAAGTGCTATCATAAACATTAAAGGGAAGAGTGGTTTTGAAATGAGCCTTGAGATAAGTTAGAAGCCAAAATATGCAATGCTCTGTAGGTCATGTTATCATTTTGACATTTACCTTTAAAACAATAGAAAGCATCAAATAGATATTGCTTTATATGGACTAGATCAGTCCAGGAGTAATCATTATATTTTTTATTCATTTAGAAGACTAATCTTCCACTAACTGGAAATGAAAGAGAAATAAGTACAGTATCTAAGGATAAAAATTTTAGAGTCATATAACTGGTTGAAGGTTCTGAAATAGCTTTTATTATTTTTGTAACCTTAAGCAAGTCATTTAATCTCTTTAAGCCTTAGTGTATTTATTGTAAAATGGCAAAATATTTTCTCTCTGATATATATATATATGTGTGTGTACACACATACATACATGTATATGTATATATAAACACACACATATGTATAATAGGATTTGAATGATACTTTTATTCTAGTCCTGTTTCGAAACAGTAAAACTGAAGACAACAATACTATATTCCCCCAATTTCAGAAAATCACACAATTCAACACTGCCTCTCCAAGTAAAGTGAGCGGGACAAAAAGAGAACAAATTGGAGTCATTTTGAATGACTATGTGACAGGGAGTCTGGCGTCTTAACTGCCTGGCTGTATGTTTTCTGAGAGACAGGAATCCATAAACCCAACTTACAGCTGCTATCAGAGCAGAATACTATGAAATATTTCTTGGTAAAATCGATGTGTGACCATGAACCCAGAAACTTGTACCAGCTTTTCACTTGGGGAAAGTTGCTGAAGGTAGGCTGGTCGGAGTAGCCTGTGAGAGCAGTCCAAAAAGAGGGACTTCTGATGGAGCATTCAGCAAGGACCTGTTTCCCTTCTCTGAAGCAGACAGAAATACGGATGGCGCAGTAGGAGACTGTGAGGTGAGGCACGGACAGCGAGTGAGAGGAACTGTGGGAAGCCAGTGGGAGTACATCCTCCTTATCAAGAGGCTGTGAAGGGAGGAGGTCTTCCTCAAGAGTATTTCAAAGAGTTCAGACCTGTGCTTCCCTAGAAAACCAGTGTTAGGATACCTGCTCCATAAAAGTCCAGTATTTTAAAACATTTCCCCCCTCTTCTCTACCTTTCTACCTATGCTGATTCTGAGGATCCCAGAAGCAGGATTTGGTGGGGAAGGAAGATGAACAAAACATGTGGCTGTTCCTCCTTTCTAATATAGGTGGCCACATTCAGGCTGGCCCTGCAGTGTATAAAACACATTGGAAAGGATATAGTATTGACTTTGATTTACACTGGACTTGAATTTTTATATAAGACAGTGAGACTTAATTCCTGGAATGGAACTGTTATTTCAAAGAAATGTGGCTGGAGAGCTGTAATATCTATCTAGCACTCCCTGAAAGCACACAGGGAGATTTTACAGAGCCTGGTTGAAAGAAATAGTTGGAGAAAGAATAAATCTGTTTCAAATCAGTACCCTTTTGACTTAAGTCCATTCAATATGTTGGTTTTATAAAGAACTAATGAGATATTCGTAGGTTAAGCACTTAAAGCAGGGTTATGGGACATGGTGAGGGCTCAACAAATGTTGGTTCCTTTTATATTTGTAGTTACAACATCAGGAAAAATATCAAATTTCAATGTGATCCATAATGCAAAGGGCTATACTGAAGAATAAAAATGAAAGATGAAAAAAATCAAAGGCCAGAGAGATTCGTATTAGGCATTATATAACAAACATTTGGAATTTTAACAGAAGATCCTTTTACTGTTCTTTTAATTTTAAGATTCCTTTATGCTAAGCAAGAGTTATATTTTCCATTGTGGGAAAAAATATTCTATTGTTTCCTAAATTAAACACACAGTGCATCTCCATTTACATGTTTTAAATTTAAAACACAAACAAAACAAAACATAGATTGTTCCTTTTTATCCTCTGAGAGCATCCACTATTAAATCGATATCATTTGTCCTTTTGGTTTAGAATATTAGCTGCTTTTATCAAATGCAAATCATAAACATTTGCCTGTCAGTATCCATTCTTTGATGGATCTTTCTTCATCTTTGAAAGTGATACTGACAAAAATTGAATGAAACATAGCTATGGTGTAGCTAGAGCTGTCTGGCAAGGGGCTGAGTTTTTATATAACAGTGACTTATTTTCTTTGTGCTAACTCATTTTGAGCTTCTGCATAAAGGATATTTCAACAACAATAAAACAGATCAGAAGATAAGGAAAGCACTTTTTCCTTTTATTTTTTTTAAAGCAACTGTCATTTTCAGAAATGATATGCATTGTAAGTATCCTGACTTGGAGAGCAAAGCATCTCATTTCCAAGTTGAAGGTGAGTCGCTCCATACTTACATCTTGATTAGTCATCTCCCAGTAGGGTCTCTCTCCATAAGACACAACCTCCCACATCACTATCCCATAGCTCCAGACGTCACTGGCAGATGTAAACTTTCGGAAAGCTATAGCTTCTGGGGCAGTCCATCTGATCGGAATTTTGCCTCCCTAGAATAAGGAAAAGAATCTTCAAAAAGGTCCCACATACTTCAAATGTATCTGGGGACATTATGGTCTCACTGCTGAAAAGATATAGAAAGAGATGTAGCATTTTTAAGTGAATCTGTTTGACAGCATGCAGTCTCTTTTCACATATCTTAGCCCATAAGCACATGGAGACCAACTACTAATTGGCTCTCCAGAAGGTTTCTAGTTTAAATTCTGTTTGACTGCTGGAATGCATTCAGGACCCACATCTCAATTACAATACTCAGGATGGCAGCCCTAAGTAGGGGAAAGCTGGCAGTCAAACAAATCAATAAGGCATACTTTAATGACTTCCAAAGGAAAGTAAAAGACTCAAATTCTCTGGGCACTTTTTTTGTTTCTTCAATACAGGAACTGTTAGTGGGAAGACTATGTTACTGAATGCAAACCTAAGACACTTAAGGCTATTAAGATAAGCATAATATCATATATTTAAAAAATTTAAAGTCATAATTACTCCCTGACATTGTGTTATTTCTTCTAATCTTGCTTGTCTCTGCTCTTCCTTTGGGATATTTTGTGTTTGGTAGGTTAAACTATTTTACTGAAAAGGTAGACATTTTATTGAATCCAACCTAATTGGAATTATTGAATTAGGATAATGGGGAAATTTACCAGATTATAAAGTTTTGTTTCTTTTTTATGGTAATTGGTTGGGTAGATTTTCTCTTAATTCATAAAAAAAAAATTTGTTACACCCTGCTCTTTTCAGAATGAAAATTTTTCTCTTAATTTGAAAAAACAGACAAACTCAAACAACCAAATGTCTCATCTATAAACAAACATGTATCAAGGGAGAAAGAGATTATGTAGGTTTTCATTATTATTATTATTATTTTTTGTAAAAATAGTCAATCCTGTATTGCAGTCAGGGAATAATTGAAAATACATATTAGAAAAAAATCGAACTTAAATTGCTGTTTATGAAACACACTTTGAGAGTACATGAATAAATGCCAGTTTTGTGTACTACCTGAAATAATTCTGGTAGTTGAAATTGGATTACTTGTTTTGTATATATATGATAACACTGCTTTAAGAAGATATTCCTGAAATTACTTTTGTTAATTAAACATTTACAACGAAGATCACATCATGAAATTTGGCTATGCGTACAGTTGTAATATTGTACAGTGTGTTATCATTGATAGTCCCCCTAAAAGGAATGTAATTTGTTTAGATTTTGAAATGTTAGCCCAGATTTTTCTGTTGGTCCATTTGCATTCATATTTGTCATCATTATTATCTGAACTTTCTTTATCTTCTCATCTCTCAGCATAAATCTTTTCATCAAAGTCTACCACACCCCATTTTAAAGAAGCAAATTTTAAGGGTCTCAGGAACTCTACTGCCTGCCCCTCACCTCTCAGCATGGCATGGTAACACAGATACTGACAAGTTTGTTTCATGCTTTTAACTAAGATACAAACCGATCATGCTAAATATGGTCTTTCCCATAACTTCAATTTTGCTCAGTCCAAGCTGATTAAGTATAGCTTTAATCCCAGGAGATTTTTAAACTGAGGCTTCATTCAATGCAAATAAATGATTATTAGGTCTAGAACAGGAGGATTATCCCATCAATTAATTTATTGATTTATTAGGCAGACCATTAGAAGGTTTTGTTTGTTTAGAAAAGTTACTCTTTCCTTTCAGTGAAGTACAAATCCCTAAGTAGCCATGAGTCATGAATGTAAAATACAGCCTTAAAAATGAAATGAAAGAGCACATTGTCAGACTCTCAGTATACATATTTTTTAAAAGTTGAGTTAAATAAGGAAACATTTAAAACATCTAACTTAGTTTGATAATGAGAGACGGGAAGAGTGCTTTCCTGTATTAAAACAAAAGTTAACCAAATTATATGGTGAAAAGGATATAAACATAAACTCCTGTCTTTACCAGTAGTTTAAATCTTAAGAATATTTAACCTGGTAACACTGCAAATATTTAGAATTAAACAAATACACTTTTAAAAAAAAAACTGATTTAAAAAGTTAGTTAATTAAAAATTAGTTTTTAATTTGAATATGTAAGGGGCTTACATATTCAAGAGTATGTTAGCATTATAGAGGACCCAAAAAACTTCTCTGTTGCAGCAATGTCAGTTTTTCATAGGAAGAATTATCAATTATATACCACATCAATTCAGGAAGCAAATTACTTTACTGGAAAATGGTGTTGATTTATGCTAATAATGGCAGTATGAATTGATGACCAGTCTTCCATAGATGTGTGCTTAATGAGTTACATGGTTTGTAAGAAAAGTAATTAGGCATTACAGTTTCCTCCAGTAAATCAAAATTCTTTGTAGGAATAACTTTCCCCACAATGAGCATTTTTAAAAGGTAGGGTCTAGGTGATTCTATATTTATTTTACAGATGAGGACACTATAGTATAAAAAGTTTAAGTCATCTAGTAATGCTATGAATGTTTATATAGAGAAATACATATATACTTTATGTAATACATATGTAAACATACACATGCATTTATTGCTTTTGATGCAGAAGATAGCCTCTTTATCTTTCTCCTTTTATATTTAAACTTGATATGATTTTTAGTGTTGTTTCAATTCTGAACTAAAACTTCCCATTTTCAGCATCTATAGGAAAATATGCATTAGCAAGATGCATATGGTGAATACATCCCTTATATGAATTTCATATATGAATTTGCTGACAGTTTACTAGGATAATTATCTGGATTTTGTTTCTCTCTCGCACCCACAAACTTCATTGGAGAAATGCCGTTTTGCTAGTTCCTTAAAAATCTTTAAAAATGTAATGCGTCTAGTGTTTTAGAAACACATTTTGTTATGTCTCACCCTCGTGGTGTAGGCAGCCTCGGGATCATCCTCCAGTACTCTGGAAAGTCCAAAGTCAGACACTTTGCACACAAGGTTACTGTTGATTAAGATGTTTCTGGCAGCAAGATCTCTGTGCACATAGCCCATGTCAGAAAGATATTTCATTCCAGCTGCAATACCCCTCAGCATGCCAACAAGCTGAATTACAGTGAACTGCCCATCGTTTTTCTGTAAAAACAATGTGGAAATGTTAGTCTAGTAATACCAGTCACTGGGGGGAAATATGAAAGGATTTCTCTTCAATCTCCAAATTAATGCCATCACCCCATCACAATCCGTATGCAAGTTTTCTCTGAAGGAAAATGGAAACAGCTAGCAAAATGTTTATCAATCCTCTCCTTGTTCAAAGCAGAAGACTTTGAAAGCCCCTGCCAAATAGCTCATTTACGCGGCTCTTTGTTGCGTTGTAACTCCTTTATTCTGAGGCATCAGTGAAGTGTGCGCACCACTCCAACCTACTGCCTTCCCTGGGTTAATACTGCACATCTTTGAGGTGATTTTAAAACGCTAGCTGTATAGGCATATTGAAGTAAAGATGAAATGGCTGCAGGAAATGAAGTTTCTTCAGCAGCAGAAGGAAGGAAGGTGACTGAGTAATGGAGTATGCTAGCACTTCTTGGGATTGTCTTTGGCAAGGGCTTTGAATTTTCTGTAGTCACACAGAATAAGACTCAAATGATGCTTATTTTGAAATAAAGAAGGGTGTGACCTTAAAAGACTAGAGAACTTGGAGATATGGAAATGAAATTTGGCAACAGAATATGGTAGAGGCTGGAGATTAGGAGGAAAGTTCACCTTATCAGTAGACCACCATCAATTCATAATTCATTGCACAGGGCCATTATATAATCATCATCAATGCCACTGTCCCATCACCTCTCTTAATCAATATCAATATCATGATATTGAAGGTTACAAACTGTCAGCCTATAGTTTTGATCAGTTCCACACATATTTTATGTTGTCTAGTGCAAGTATTTACTAATAGAGTGATTTAACAACATTGAAAATTTGGAGACGTGCACATACACAAGAAAAAAAATTGGAAAAAACTAGACTTTCTGACAATATAGACTATTGCCTTGTGGCTACTCCACTGGTATAAGTAGTGGCTGGCCCTCAGAGAGGGTATGAGTGCCTAAGGGCTCCACAACCCCCTCATTAACGTAGATGACTTGACAGAGCATTTAGACAATTTTCCTCTTGCTGCCTGATATTATATACTTCTCTTCCTTCCTCCCTCCCTCCCTCCCTCTCTTTCTTCCTAGAATCAACATACAAATAAAACAGAAGGGGCATATAATTTGGCTTTGCATAAGTTTGCTGAAAAGGACAGTTTCCAAACCAAAGTTAATTATTGCAGGAGGATTATTCTGATACCAGTTATAGCTATCATATCTAAATCTCTAACATGGTTCACTTTCAACTTCACCATCATGCTTAATTTTTAAATAACACCCTGAATAATTAAATTAAATGCAAATCTTACCTTTAAAAATGTATCTAAAGAGCCATTCTCCATATACTCTGTCACTATCATTACTGGTTTACCTGGAAAGAAAACAGTGATGTAAATCACTGCTCTCTGATTTTGCATCCTTATCTAGGCAAAGTTTATCTGAAAGTCTTTAATCAGCGTCCAAATTATTTATATTAATTAAAAGTAGTCCCCTTTGAGAGGCAAGCAAATTCCTGACATGATGATAGCTTCCTTAAAAGACGGATGAGTCAATGAAAAAACAAAATATCACAAAATAACAACAAAGACCAATTTTTTTTTTTTTTTTTGATATGGGCAGGCACCGGAAATTGAACCCAGGTCTCTGGCATGGCAGGGGAGAATCTGCCACTGAGTCACCATTGCCTGCCCAAAGACCGACTTCTCTGTGTGAAAATTACACAACTGCCAATATCAGAATCAATGTATGCAAATAATTAGTTAAAGGATGAATTCTATTTTAACAGACGTAATAATGAGAATAATAATTATATCTAATTCGCAGCATAATTGTGAGTATCCATCGGGATCCATGTTTATCCAATTTAGAACTTGCTATGTAAGAATTAGGCATTATGATTTCATAAACGTTATCAACTTTATACCTGTGGGTTAATTTCCTTGCTAGATGTAAGCTAAGAGAACAGACCATATCTTATCCTGTATTAAATTATGCACTGCACAAAATAGGTCTTGAAAGCAAGAAATCCTTGTTATACCAGCAAATATCTAAAACATGGTCGTTGGTTTTATAACTTCGTATCAACCTCTGTGTATTAAAACATGCTCCTTTACTCTTTAATAAAAATCACTACATAAAATTTAAGTGTTAATTTAAACTATGTTGAAGTAAGAGCAAGGGGACCTTATGACAGCGAAATTACTATCTTATGCTGCTATTAATTAACTTTTTACATTATGAAGGGAAACAAGGCCTACACAATCATCAAATGCATTATAATTAACTTAATAGCATTCTCCAGAAGGGCATTTGTATTTTACTTGAGAAGTGATTAATTCAGGTCATAGAATTAGAGCTTGCATATTTATTACATACCATGATTCCAAGAATACAAATAGAGATGTGGGAGGTTTGATTATTTATACAATAAAGAAATAACTAGGAAGAAAAAGCACTTTTTTTCTCGAGACCACTTAAACCTCACTGTTTTAGGATAATAAGGTAGGGCAGTCTAATTTCTCATTTAAATAATTATCTCCTTTTAATATACTTGAGGTAATATTCTTTGAGTGGAATATGACAAGTACATTACAAAGGCACACACATTTCTCTCAGCCTCTTTAACATTTATGAAATTTATAAAAATGTTTTTGTGTAATAGTTTATGTGGCTCACATTTGCATGTGCCTACATTCAGTGAGACATCACATATGCAGAGGATATGCACCAGAGATGTCATATGATCTAAACCTCGCAGAGTGAAGGGGTCACTGGTCTAATAAGAGGTGACAGATATTCCAGCAGAGGGGGTAGCATGGGCCAAGGCATCTTGTCATGAAAGAGCCCATCAAGTTTAAATATGCCTGGAGCCTTATTATTTATTTATTTATTTTTATAAATCAGGAAGTGACAGGAGATGAGGTAAAGAATACTGATTTTTAAACTGGATGGAAATGTAATACCTTAGTTTAAAAAAAAAAAGTCAATCATGTGATTTGGATTATATTTGTAAACGGCTCCAACAGCACAAAATTAAACAATAAAATTAATATAAATGTATTTTCTCCTCAGTATAACTGGAATCAGTGTTTATGAGGAGAGAAATGCTTTCAAATAAACTTTCTTTTAATGTTTTTTGCCACATGCATTTCTGTGGACCTCAAGCAGACTGAATAAATAGAAAAAAATTTGTTTTGAGCCCTTTTTGGTATCATTTTCACATCTCGGAGACCATTTCAGCCTTTGTTTTGGTCTGTGGAACCTTTCTTTTAAATACTCAGGACGAGTATACTTTTCCCAGAGGTGGCAGCCAAAATATTTGGTAACTGCTTTGGGATGGGAAGCTACCCGCCAGCACTTGGGTCAGGCAGAGGGCAGCAGGAGGCTCCTGGAGCCATGCCAGACACATGCCAAACACAACCCTTTGTGCTCTGGATTCAGGGACCTTGAGGTGCCCAGGAGAGCATCTGGGCAGACATATATATACAGGGGGCACATGGATAACTCCAGGATCGGTCCTTTACCAAATGTGGTAATTTGAAGTCACCTGTACCCCAGAAAAGATGATCTTCTTTCAATTATTCCTGTGAGTGTAGGCCTATTATAGGTGGACTCTCTGATTAGGTTCTTGCAGTTGAGACGTGACTCACCTCATTCAAGGTGGGTTTTAATCCTCTTACTGGAGCCCTTTATAACAGCCCTTTATATTATCCTGTTGATGCCTTCATTTGGACATTTTCACAGCTTTAGAATTATAAACTTGTAAACTAATAAACCACCATTGTTAAAAGCCAGTCCATTTCTGGTATAATGCATTTCATCAGCTTTACCAAACCAAAACACCAAACAACAAAGACATATTTCAATTATTCTATGGCTAGTATTGCCAAAAGTGTATGGATTTACTGAACATCTGTCTTGACTGATCTTTTAGAGACCTAGCTTTTCTGGAATTGGCTTATGGTAAGGATTCTAGGCCAATCTTTCTTATGTGGCTCTTTTACTCTGAATCTATCTCATCTTCTCCCCTCATTCACAGTGGTCCACAAACAATGAAAGAATTGAATTCCGACAGTGATCCAGGAAAAGTGATCATAGCTTTTTTTCATTGAAACCTTTCAGTTCATATTTCCTCCATCAACACAAAACCTAACATATATCATTTTCTACTTTACCCGAGGCCCTTTATGTTTGCAGGACTCTCCCTACATATCTATTAATGGCAATTTTAGTTTTACTCTTCCATCTTTTCTAGAATTTCTTCTTTCTTTAGACACTTTCTTTAGATCTCCTCATTCTTTAGACACTTTCTTACTGTTATGAGTCAGTACAGATATTTACCACCACTTCCTCAAGGTCCAGTGAACAGCAATTGGTTAGAATTCTCATGTAAAAACATTTTTTACTTGGGTGAATTTGTATCTTAAATTCAACTCCAAATTCACTTAACTTCAAAGAAAAATATATACCCTATAGAAAATACACTGATCAGAAAACATTAATTTAAGATAATATTTTGAAAGAAAAATTAACTACTTTTTAGGGAGATGGATATCTGGAAATCATGTTGTAAGACTTTACAGCCAGTATCACTTAGTTTTAAAAGTCAGATCCATATTTATGGCAGTGATGGTTATAATGTTACAAACAAAATCATTATTTGAGAAATATGTTAGGGAATGAAACACCTATTATATTTCAGAAAATGGAGGAAAAGAAATTAAAATGCATATTAGCAAACTAATGTGATCTTCTTCTGTAGACAAGAAAAGATACTTCAGAACCCATTTGGTTATTTTTCATGCTTGAGTCATTTTAATGCTAATGCTAATTATATTTAGTTTGGCTTATGTTTTTTCTCAGTTCTTTGCTATCCTGCAAGAATGACATAGCAATAATTAACATGGCTTACTCTAACCCTTGTTAATTCAATAAGACAGTGTAAATCATATTCCATTA
The DNA here is from genome assembly GCA_004026745.1 of Myrmecophaga tridactyla. Classification (NCBI taxonomy): domain Eukaryota; kingdom Metazoa; phylum Chordata; class Mammalia; order Pilosa; family Myrmecophagidae; genus Myrmecophaga; species Myrmecophaga tridactyla. Next base: position 22,291 of record PVIY010002941.1, read on the forward strand.
TCCAACGAGATGTAGACAAACAGTAGATTTGCCAATAATTTTAAAGTATATTATCAAAAATCCATGTAAGAAGAACTCATAAAACATGTCAGAACATGATTTTAATCATAGAAGACTTTTTTATATTACTTTCTATGAATTACTGAGGACCCAGACTAGGCAGAGCCTGAGATGTATTAAAAACAAAACCCACCTTATTTGTGAAATTGACATCTTTTGTTGATAAACATAAAAGTTGCAATTTATCAATTTATTGAATACCCACTCTATATATGGCACTATATTATTATTAATCTTTATGGAATACTTTTTTGATACCTATAATTTCAAAATATTTAAGTTTTATTCTTATTTTAAAATTACAAATATTTATTTTTCTTTGTGAATATAAACTTTGTAAGGTTGGCAATGTCATACTGAACAACTCAAAGATGGTAAAACCAAAGCTTGAATACCTCACCTGAAACAGGTGCATGAAAATGCCAAATGTACCTACAGGGAGAAATTCCAAACTTTTCATAGTGTCCTCTTTTGTTTCAGATTGTTCACATTGAAATAAACTTAACCTTTTGATATTTATTTCCCAAATTAAAAATAGAGTTGTTTTGACATCAGTGAACGTGATTCATAATTAGTTCGGAGTCAGAAATTGCAGACTTTTTAGAGGACGTAAGGAATCTAAGAGCCATGAAATATAACCACTTTGTTTTGTTAATAATGAAAAGAACGCTGGGGAGATCAAATGAATTACTGTTGTTTAAAATAAAACTTCTCATACTTGATACTAATTAACATGCTAACTTTTAGTATGTATTATTTTAGACCGAATAATTTCCAAGAGTTTGGGTTCTCTTACATAGATATCATTTTTATCCCTGTTCCTATAAAAATATTTAATATTATTTACTCTTCCAATTGTTCTTCTCTAAATGTAAATATATATTATATGAATGCATTTATTTTCAAATGCAACATTTTTGAAAACATAAACCAGACAATTCCTAAATGATGATCTAGTCTGAGACTTGCATATTATTTGAAGTATGAGAATCACATTAAAAAAATTCATTTGCTAAGGGTCAGTGTATAAGTTTCTTTTTTTCTATCAACCTATAATTTTTTAGATGAATAGGATTTAGGTTCTATCAGGAAGAACAACTCAAAAATCTCTAATAATTACATCATATGCATTTATTAACCCCTTCATATGCCCTGACAAAGAAAAACAATTACCAAATTAATCAACTGACCTCTGTTTTTCCATCAGTTTTACAGTTATTTATTTTCATCATGTTTTATCATGGTTAATAGAGTCTGATTGCCTTTTGTGAAACAGAAGCATACTTACACTTGAAACTGTTTCATTTATATTTCCTAGTGCTAAAAGTAAATCTAGCTTTGTACACAACTGTAACCGGATGCTACTAGGTATCTTGGATGTAGCATGCCCATGATTGAACTGATTATTACCAACCACAACACTGTTCCTCTCAATCTCTTCCCCATAAATGGCAACTCCTTTCTTCCAGGTTCTGTGGACACACAATAAAGAATTATCTTTGATTCCTCTTCTTTTCCCACAGTCTACAACCTACCCATCAGAATACTGACTGCACCCATTCACTCCAGAATTCAAGAAATATTCTCCATACTGTTAACGTACTACCCTGGTCTAATCCACAATCATCTGTGAATCATTTCAGTAGCCCCCTTACTGCTTCTCAGCTTAAATAAAGGCCACAAGTCTTCTTGACATAGCAGCCTGAGTGATCCTGATCATGTATAATTCAAATCTTGTCACTCCTGGGTTTCCAAAGCTCAGAGTAAGAGATTGCCTATAGGAAGACCAATTTTTTTTTTCTTACATAAGCTTTCCTGAGCTATGCTCTTACCAGACTTCCTTTCACTCACTCCAGTGCAGAAAAACGGGTCTTCTTGCTGTTTCTTGAAAATGCCATGCACTCGCATCAGAACCTTTATAGCCCCTCTTCTTGTGAATTTCTCCCTACAGATACCTTCACTTGAATAAAGTGGAACCTTATCAGAGAGGCCTTCCTCTAAGTAAACCACGAACCCTTAACAGAAGCAGTATCTAATTCCTTCCTCAGGCTTTACTGTCTTTATTTAACATATTATATATGTATTAAGTTAGTTAGTTTCTGTCCCCCTCCTCTTACCCCAGAAGGTAAGCTCCATAAAGGCAGTGGCTTAGTCTGATTCATTATCCATGATAGGCATGTAATTAGGTACTCAGTGAGTACTTTTTGAATAAATAAATAATTCTTGTCAATGTATACACAGCGATGATTTTTTTTTTTTTTTTTTTTTTTTAGTTTGCTAATGTACACTGTTTAAGACTTTGGGTTCTGGAGTCAGACAGAGCTGTTTTAAAATCTGACCGCCTCATGCTAATTTTATGACATTGATGGGTACTTAACCTCTTTAATAGTAATTTTCCCATCTGTAAATTGATAACATTTACTAAGGCCTGAAGTGCAGGAATTATTGTGAAGAGTAAAGGGGATAATATATAAAAAGCACTAAGCATAGTAAAGGCTCAAAATAATGTTAATCATTAGCAGTAGCAATAGCTGTCACATGCAACACCTTGTGAAAAGATTCTCTGGCCATTTCCTTCCCAGGAATATTTATTTTTCCTTAATTTTTTTCCTAAAAACTTTTGCTATTATAGAAAAAGTTTTTAAAATTATTATAAATTATGACTAGTTATTAATCTTTATATAAATGTATTTTATTTTCTCAGTTATTTAAACTCATTTTTCTGACTAATGTCTAAAGCCTCTGATAGATACATACTTAGGGGTGCTATGAACATATGCCATTGCGTAGTATGTGTGGTAAAATACATACAAATTAACTATAATATGATATATATCATTACAAAAGGCAGAACAATTCTGTTGGAGTTTATAAAACCCTGAATTGCCTGTGGCTGAGGATTCATTCACTCAATAAATATTTTAAGTGCTTTGCTTGAAGGTACCAATCTACCAACTTGGAAAGCACAGGTAAGCAAAAAAAAAAAAAAAAAAAAATTTCTGCCCTTTGAAGCTTTCATTCTAATGTAGATCTGGGAAGTTTCTTTTACTCAGCCATTCAACATTACTAAGTACCTACTTTATGGCAGGTAGACACTGAGGGTAGAAGGAAAAATGATAAATGACACAGAAGAGCTGGTGGAGAAGGTCACATTCGATTTAAACTTGGATGTTAGGTGGAGCTGAGGAAAGTGGAGAAGACATTTTAGGGCTGGGTAAACTATCTCAAAGGGCAGAACAAGAAATAGGTAAAAGTTTTCTGGAAAGAAAATATTAGGAATTGGAGATGTGGCCAAACTATGTCAGGGTCAAAATCAAGGAACATGTATTTTTGTTGATGTGTTTGTTTGGTGATGAAGCATCATAGGAATGTAGTGATTGAATAAAATCATTCAGGAACAGATTAATGTGGAAAATACCCAAGCTAGGAGGACTTGTTTGAAGAGTATTAGATCAGACCTGGTAAATATATACTAAGGGTCTATAAAAAAGGAAATGATCTCAGAAGTTAAAATGGAATAACATATTTGAAAGGCAATTATAAAATTTATATAATAAGCCAGAAATATGTGACAATTTAAACAATCAATGGTCATTGAGTGTGTCATTTCCTTGGGCATAGAAAGGAAAAAGAAAGAGAGAAATAATTCTCTAATATCCCTCTAGTATTTTTACCCCTTTGATTTTGTTTAAATTAATCATGTTTACAGGTGAACTAAGTTTATTTATATATGACTCTAGGTTAAGAAATAGAAGAATGAATGATTCTAAGACTACATAAAAAGATAACTTTATTTTTTATAATAATTTCCATGGATGGAAAAATGCTTTAAAGAACTAAGGAATGCAATGGGAAAATTACATTTTTTTCTCTATTTTATGCTATCCCTAAATCTCTTTAAATAGTAACAGCTGGCACTGTGTATATTACACTTAAGTGTCTTGCAGTGCAAATGATTCAATTAAGCCAGGACCTGTGGGTTTATTTATCATTTGTCATGAAACTATTCTAGAATATATCTCTAATGATGATGAGCCCTGTTTTACAACAAATCACAGAAGGAATTTGAGTGAGTTATCATGTTTCTATCATTTAAAGCCATGATACAGAAAAAAATGAAGGTTCATCATCACACCACCTATAGCAGTGCCGCTTCAAACTCCCTAACTCAGTTTCAATCAGAAAAATCACGAGATGTAGTTGCATTTATGTCTCATTATCTTCATGCTGCAGGTTGAGAATAATTGCTGAATAAATTAGCATCAGATCAGAGAGCATGAAATTAAGGACACAAATAAAGTGAGTTGCAACATGATAAATTAAAAACAAGCTGAAGACTTCCTAAATTGAACATTGAGAGCTATGTTTCAATTCATACAGGACAAAAAGTAAAGAGAAATATTTTAAATAGTCACATGCTGATTTCCATATATGTGTAGTCACATGGTACTAGCATTATCAAATAAAACATTTGATTAGGATTTTGGAAATTAAAAAACTATATAAAACCAGAGTCCCATTTTTGAGATTAGGTTCTAATTTATAGAATGTGATATGATTTATTAATTGATATTGAATTTTTTTCTAAAGATACGGGTTTCAAGTGCCTATACAAAATACGAGGAGGTTAGTTTGTCTTAATTCGTCTCAGTCAGGATTCATTCTTATAAAACAAGTTTTGTGATAAATCAGGGGTCTGTAGAAGCAGGTGAACATTTAGTTAAAATGATGTTTAGTAGTTGTCCACTACTATCTGATGCATTCATTTAATTCATTTAAATTAAAACTAAATACGTATTCACTCCCATAATGGGTGAAATTTTGTTTACACACATACACAATTTAATTTGTATAGCAATCTTATAAGGTAGGTATTATTTTCTCTTTCATGTTTGATTCTGAGACTGAAAATGTTTAATAGGCTGATCTCATATTGACTTGGGTTTAGCTGTTAAGGATTAAATAAATATTGCAGATCTGACCCATGCCTACAAGAAGCATTCATTTTTCCCTAGACTGCTGAAACATATATGTAAAAGAGAGAAAAATAAATGTAAGGAGCATTAAAGAATGTTGCAAAAATCTTAAGCATAGGCACAGTATTCACAAGAGGGAGAGATTACCTCAAGGTAGGGAGAGGAGGAATTTTTTTCATGGGGATAATGGAATATGAATACAATTTTGAGGGAAATGAAAAGTTAGTGAAAATGAAAGTATAAGTTTCAGAGAATGTAGGCGGATCAAAATATCAGGAACATTAAAATGAACTGAGTAAAATGGGTCTGGAAGAGTTCAGGATACAGGGGGAGAGAGAAATGGAAGGGTATTAACTACATAGTAATTATGTACCTACTCTGTGCCATGCCCATTCTAAGCACTACCTGCATTAATCCATATCATCTTTACAAAAATGGTATGAGGTGGGCACTATTCCCACTCCATGTCATTGATGAGGAAACTAAGGTTCTGAACGTTTAATAACTTGTGTAACGCCATCTATTAGTTTATGGCCGAACCACAATTCAAATTCAAATGGTTAAATCTATAGTCCATATTCTTGACCAGTATGCGATGCCATCTTCCATGATAATTGTCAAGATCTGGCATTGTTATAACAGTATGTATTAGCTCATTTCAGAGGGCAAATTGACTGCCTATGGAATTTAACATCAATATAGGGAATAGGAAGTCATGGTCAGAATTTATTTTGAGGTAGATAAATATGGCAGCCATGTGAAGAAAGGGATGAAGATATGAAATTTATCAAATATTTGTTTACTGTCATTACTATTAGTATCATTAAAGACTATATTTTATATTAAATAACCTTCCTCCTTAGAAATCAATTTCACCCAACTACTGCCACTATGACTGTCAGTCCAATAGTACGTAGTCCTACATGCTGTCACTCATATCCTTTCCAGGTCATTTCCCTCAGATAGAATATAGTCACATCCAAATTCTTTCTTTATTTTATTGCACTGTGATGATCTTCTTCCCATCATTTTCTTACTTCAAATATTTCTCCCCATTCATCACAGGGTTATTATTTTTGCAAGAATATTGTTATTTATTTTAATCTTTTCCAAAAAAAACAAATTTCTTCCTCATTCCCCACCTGCCTCTCCCTTGTCCAAGCCTCTCACATTTCTTTACCAACTTATTTGCTCAGATACTACCTCCAAATACCCTTCTTGCTCCAGCAATGCCTTCTCAATGGGAGAATAATATATGGGTGGGTATTCAACCGGTGGAAGAAACACATCTACATTTTGAAGAAACCCTCAGATCTATAGGTTTTTATTCTTTTGCTACCTCCTCATATGAGCATTCTTTCTGGAGATTTTAGTTTCTTTAAGACATGGAGAAAAACAATTTCTCAGAAATAAACGCGAAGTCAAAAGTACAGTCAATCATCAATAGCATACTTTTTACTATGGTCTTTTTCTAGGACTTTTGAGGACTTTCTGCATTCTCATCGGAAATGTCTTGTGAATGAATGATATTCTGGAATTAACTTGCTAGATATGATGTAAGTATTATCTTTAGTTCTAAGTGTCCTTTATTGTAGAAATATTTTAGCCCTTGTTTTTTTTGTTTTGTTTTTCATGTTTAAAAGCTAAATAGCGTAAATGAAGATGCAATCAAAATTTCTCATACGTTAAGAGGATTTATTGAATAATTATTGCTTATGGGCATATTTGCCATATATAATTTACAACATGATTAATAGAAACTGGAAGTTGAAATAATGCTTGAAACAAAGTCAAGGAATGGGCTCTGCTAGGGCTTTCAATGATTTAATAAGTGATATGTATGGTATGCTGAACAAATGAAGGAATAAAAATGCATAAAACGGCAAAGAAAGAACAGAGCAAAAAGAAAATAGAGGTTATGTGCCATATATATACTCATTGGGGGGGCGGAAATATGATTTGAAATCCATACATTGGAAGGCTCATTATAAAATACATTTTCAAGACATGAACACAAACTTAAAAGAGATAGGAATAATAAATAAGACTGAATAAAAACAATATCTGCTTTAACAATGAATGAAAGTCAAGAAATTTTTCCAGTCGTAGGGGCTATTGCTTTCCCTGTAACTATTAAAATACCTCAGTGAAGAAAATGAATAAAAGAAATAGGTCCAACTGCACAAAGCTGCTTAAAAGGTGGAAGGACACGTATGGTTATAGTAATCCTATTAAATCTTAAACTTCACTGCCTCAATCAAAACTTTTTAATTAAAATTTTACTTGTATAAAAAAAGATCCAGGAGAAAAATAAAACTGATCCCTTGCTTCTTTTATCTGGTTACATTTTCTCTAACACATAATTAATATATATATTGGTTAATATATATATATATATATGTTGTGAAAAATTAAACAGAAATTCAGCTTCAATGAAGATCAGTTTTGACAAAAATCAATAAAATACAGGGCAATTATTAATATTAGGAAAATTAACATAAATATGGTAAATTTTCTTTGGAACCTGAAATTAGTGATAACCTAATGTAACAAACCCAGATATTCATGTCACACACATATAAAATTGGCTGTTGTACTTACTTTTTGTTACTACACCTTCTAAATGGATGATGTTAGGATGATCAAACTGCCCCATGATGCTTGCTTCACCCAAGAAATCTCTGCGCTGCTTTTCAGTATAGCCTACTTTAAGGGTTTTGATAGCCACAGGCAATTCTCTTTTTCCTGGCAGTTTCAAACGTCCACTACAGACTTCACCAAATTCACCTTGTGGTAAATATTTAAAAAATCATACAAATTCATTTAAATGACATTCTTATGCTAATATTCTCATGCATTTCTTGAGTATTAAGTTTCAGACACAAATGATAACCTTTTAAAGAGCTTAGTTGTTTTTGTTTACAACAATGTGCACAATCTTTCAAATATCTCAGTGTGATATCTACATAGACTTTACATTTTTAGAGTAAAAATGGGGTGTTTAAACTTCATTATCAATATTAATAGAAGGAAATGGTACATCAATTTCATCCACAGAAACATTAATGGAAATAGTAAAAAGAAATTTAAACCACTGGCTAAAATGTACATCTGTCTTCCTTTCTTTACTTTTTTTTTTTTTTTTTGTATTCTGGTAGTGGTATTAATGAGAAGAGAAAAGGGGAAGAAATTCTAAAGAGATGATCCACAAATAGGATGATTGTGTGCTGGCATCATGTAAATACTTTTGGGCATTACAATTCTCTCTCTTTCTCTTTATATATATATTATATATATGAAGATAGCTTTAAAATATGATAAATTATATATACATTTGAAAGCAAGTCAATTATGAGATTAAGCACATTCTCTGCTTTATCAGGACACTGATATATTGCATTCTGTAATAGAAACACAAGTTAAAAGTCAGAGCTAAAAGCACTATTATACCTGCTCCAATAACTCTTTCAATGGTGATGCATGAAGCTTCTATCTCCTTGGCAAATTCATGGACAGCTTGATTGGGGTCCTCATAGGTATGTGGATCAATATACGTTCTTACTCCTGGCAGTTTAACTGTGAAAATAAATGGGCATTCAAATAAAAATAGTTTTGATGTGTAAAAGAAATTAAAACTTTATTAACATGTCATTATGGCTTAACCCCTAATTCCCAGAGGGGCTGAGCTGCAAAGATAGGCCCTGTCCTGAGTTAGGAGAGTTATTTGTACAAACATATCTCTTATAGTTTTGGAAATCAGAGTGGTTGGAAGGCACAAAAAATGTCAGTTACCAAATAGGGTTGTGACTTGACCTATCTACGTCTTTCAAGGAAAATGTCCAGAGAATCAGTCTGTGAGGCAAACTCAGATAATTTTTCTACTAAATTTGACAATGGTTTATTTATTAGTTTATTATATGTTTCACTAAGAAATATCTCAGATTATCAATTTTGTATTGCAAAAATATTGGAAATTAAATAACTTTTGTGGTGGCCTAGTGTGGGAATGTTGAAGTAGAAGCCAAAAGAAAAGAACTACTTCTGATTCTACTTTTCACTATTTATAAGGTTCTTATGCTGCCTGAACCTGTTTTCTCCCCTTTAAATGCTACATGTATCACCTTCACAGTGTTTTTTATTTATTTATTTTTGAGGTTAGCGTTTATTAAATAAAGTAGTACTGTTTATATGGGCTTTAAGTATGAATGATGGTTTTAACGACTGATTTTTATGGTCACAGCAGAGGGGCAAAACCAAATGAAACAAAACAAAAATATGTCATTTAGTTGGAAAATCAACTCCCACTGAAATTCTTAATAGTGTAATTTATCAAATGATAAGCATATTTAAACAAGATGTCATTTAGCTTAATTTTCTCAGTTATTAAAACTTGATTTACCATATTTCTTAAAAGTGCTATCTCTTTCAAGTCATTTGAACCAAGGTTGCTGCTACAGGATCTGTTCAAGTGAATTTATTATGATGCTAGAAGAAAAAGAAAACCTAAGATTTTTATTCATTTAAATTCGTGTTTTTATTTAATGACAGATACCTACTCACTATTTTACTAGTGATTAGACTTGAACTGGGAACCACAGCAGATTTTTATATTAAGCAAAAACGTTTAATTTAATGATTATAATGAAAGTATGCTTTAAAGAGTAGGGAAAAAAAAAAAAAAATCTCACAACGCCCGAAGCTCAGAGGTTTTGATGGAATAAAGCGGAACACTTTTTTTTTCTCTAAGTACTGTAATTTTTGTCAGTTATTGCAAACTCTAGCTTCAAAAGAAGTCAAAATAACAATTAAGTCTCCTCTATTTTGTTTTGTTTTTATTTTTTACGTTGCTTACTGTGCCCATTATGAAAATGCATCTTTTCCTCTTCCGGATCTTGTTTCGCTTTGCTGTAACCACACCGCCTGAAACAGAGGAAGCTACAATTAGCCGCGCCTCAAGGTGGCGAACGGCATCAAGCCTAGAAACCCCAAACGCAGCCGCAACTGTCGCCATCCTAAACTGATTTTCACACAAGTAGTATGAAACAATATCAAAACTCTTTTTAGATGAATCATATTCCACCAGAGAGTAACCCTCTCTCAGTAAATACGCTAGAGAAGTCTGAAGCCATCCAAACCCCTTTTATCTGCTCTTCACCATATACCATAAACCAGACATTTTTTCAGTCTTTTACTTTTTTTTGTCATCTCAGAAGAGAGCTTAATCTCTAAATCCAACAACCTTATCTTAATTTTTAATCATTCCTGATGGAATTAAAACCCTAAAACCTTCATTGCTGACTCTTCTCTATATTTATGTAGGACATTACTCTCTATGATCATCTTTTTTTCTCCTCTGGCAATCCCATCCATTTCCGTCTATTTAAACGGCACCTTTATCTCTTTGGTTTGCTTTCTTACCCTTATTCTTACTGCAAGGGCATTTCAAACTCAAACCAAAACATTTCCCTTTACTTCTTTCAACCATGATCTGTCTTTTTCTTGTCCTGTTAATAACACCACCGCAGCCTTAGGTCCCTTAAAATTAAGATCTTATTCTTATATCCTCTACAACAAATTAGTTGCCAAATCCTAAGCATTATATAACTAAAATGTCTTTCAGTCCATCTATTCCTTTTCCTTAGATCTATCACTTCCTCAATTAAGGCCTTGATATTTTTCATCTGGATTACTACAGGTGCCTCTTGATGATACCTCTGCGTTCTATCACTCCTTTCCCAAACTATGCTAGACAAGGTTAAGGATAAATTACTGTAAACACGGTTCTTTTATTCTATTGTGTTATTTGCACAAAATCTTCAATATAGTTATGAGATAAGGATTTCTAAACAGCTCAGCCACCTCTCCTGTATCATCTTCAATTGCTGCTTTTAAGTGTATTAACTTTATCCTCAAATCCCCAAGATATTTCCTCATGCTTTCAAACCTCTGTTTCCTTTACCCACACTGTTCTTTCTAACAATTTCCATTGGTCAAAGTCTAGTTTAATTTTTGCCCTCCTCATGTTTTTTTTTTTTTTCCTGATATACCCAACTAATTAATCCGACCCTTTCTGAATCCAATAGCTTTCTGTATCCCTCTCACAGAGTGATTTCCCTTCACTTATAGTGCGCTGTGGCCTGTTGAGTATATTTTTGGCTCTTTTACTATTAATTTCTTGAATGGCATTGATCAACATTCATCTACAAAACCTGTACAGAATTAGTCTCTGGCTCAGAGTTGGCACTAAAAATATCTGTCACATTGATGAATGGATACATGAATGAGTGAATATTTTGATTTGTCTACCCAATGCCAAGTTTTTGGAGAGAGAATATGCTGATGAAAATTGAATTGATGTGATAAGTTATTAACCATATTACCTTAAAGCAACTGATTAAAATAAAAGTATTTAAATTGATTTTAGTGAAACTCTAAGGAAATAACTTGAGTATTCATAAACTTTAACCACGAAACTGAATTTATGAAAAACAAAATTGCCATTTAGTTCTACACTAAGAAAATAATGGCTAATGGACAGAATTGGATAAAAACTATTTTAAATGAAGTGTCCAAAAGACATATAGTAAAGGTGGCTACTTTTTTATTGCAGATTCTAGAATCTTCATTTAAGTATTTGTATGTTTTGCTATAAAAGGGAAACCTATTTTTTCTCTCATTTTCCAGTATAATTGCATGTATAATAGAAAAAATAGACCATCCAATTGAACTGTGCTATTTGTTACAACATGGCAATTATCTTCACTTTTTCATGTTAAGTGGCAGCTTATTAGTAAACTAAAGCCAGTAAATTTTTTAGTATACATTAAGTAATATATATATTGTATTCTCGAATGAGAGAAAACACATTATGGTTCTGGTGGCTTTTAAAAATTTATACCTAATACTTAGAAGCATTTATGATTCAAGTGCCTTTAAGAATCTTGATTTGTCTCATTACAGTGAAATAAACAGGAAAAAACAAATAAATCAAATCATACTGAAATTGTACGTGATCTATTAAAACTGAAATTTAAGTTATTTTAATATATTGTTTATACTTTTACTTAATACTGTTTATCATTTCAACCTTTAATGTATGTACCTCCACAGAAAGTTATTGACAATATTTTGCCAATGTTCTAACTACAATTGTGTCAAATCTTCCAGAGGTTTGTGTCATTTAAATAATACTGACCAAATGTTCTGTTAGAGGAATTCTAAAGAAACCTAAACGGTATACAAGTTCTGAAGGTTTAACTTAGAAACAAACATCCATTCCACCTTCCTTCTAATCTCTTACCTTTTAAAAAAATATTTTCAGAATTGTATCCTGAAATAGCCTTTTTCATTAAATAGCCTCAGATTTAATTGCATACGAATTTGTCATATGAAATGGAAATAAAACTCTGGCTCATCTAAAAAATGATTTGGGAATGCCTTGGTGAGGAATGGTTAAAATTGTGTTACCTAGGGTGAGAATCAGGAGGGCAATAGAAAGGAGTTATTTTTGACTATGGCTATCTCTGGAGCTCTATAACATATACCGCTGCATGTCACATTAACATATAAAATTAAGTTCTGAAACCCCCCCAAAGCATCATTCAAACAAGCCTCAAAAAGATAAGCAAGGAAAAGTGCAGCTGGCAGACACTGGCACTCAAGCAATGGTTCAGCATTACTAACAAAGCATTTCAGAAAGCTATTCATTCAATATCATCTTCTGTACCTGCTCCAGATGCATAATTTTAACCAATCAGACAAATCAATCAATAAATATCCCGTTCTGTATGTATATTATGCCTTCTACCTTCTGGAACCGATTTTTTTCCTGCATGGAAAAGAATCGGTTTCTTCATTTTGCTTCATATTGCAATTTTAATGTTCTTTGAAATAAGTGCAATGTTTGTACTTAAGGAATCTTCTAATCATTTACATTCATTTTCTACTAGATAACAATAATGTTTTCTTCTTTAATAACAGAGTTTGACATGAGATCTGTATTATATATAAACATAACTCATATTCCTTTATAAATAATATTTTTGTAAAGGGTCTAGTGAGATGCTAAATGTATAAACATAGTATGGCCTTGGAGTAATTTAGAAGAAATTAATCCATTTTTCCCATGATATCCTAATAATTTGGGGAACATATCCTTGATAATATTACTGCTAATGTTAAAATCTTCACCTAGGCAAAACATCTAAATATGGTTATTTGAAATTTCCATAATTAGTGAAGTATTTTTCACAATAGTCTTTTTATATGCATGGATTTTCCAGTGGATAACCTAGTTTTGAGGTGTAGATTTAGGAGTTGATAATAAATTTGCAGTATTTATGTCAAGCCTTCTAGAGAACCAAGTTATGCACAGAATCAGTAATTTACTAAATGGCCCTCTTGTGGCTAATGAGGAAAGATGAGTGAATGGAACAACCAAAAGTGAATGTAAATCCTTGCTAAGTAATAGCTTCCACAGGATCAGATTGTGTCATTGCGTTACCTTACAGAAACAAATACTGAATATTTTCTCAACTTAATCTTAAACAAGGTGAAGTGGGTGCAAGGGTGGGAGAAAGAGTGGTTTTGAAATTTATTTCTTTGGAAGAGTAAGCAAAAACCAGTGCTGTATTTGGACAACCCTGTATTGCTCCTCTATTTTCCAGATCATTTAAGAAATGATTTCATTGTACTCTGAAGCAAAAATACTTAGTAGTACAAAAATTACAAGAAACATTAGTGACTATATACTTTGTTTATGGAAAATAAACAGACAATGCAATTTTGGTCTTTTTTAAAACCACATTTCTGAAGACATGCACACACTGCCCTGACATCATTATGACCTCCAACTGCTGAATAATGTTATGTTTAAACAATCTTATTGATGGAATCCAAAAAATAATTAGTTACAACTTTTTGGGAAATACTTTGACGTTTTCATTTCAGGATTATCTCCAGCCAAATTAGGGTAGTTTTAATAAAAGGTCAGCTAAACTCAGCCATATGAAATAAAGAAGCAGGAATTTCTATTACTTATAATGGCTATTATGAGCATTAAGGCTACCAATATCTAACCACACTTGAAAATAGACTGAATTTTGTTTTATGGGACAGCATTTTCAGTAAGAATGTAAAGGAATATGCGGTAAAATGGGACGTTAGGATTTTAGGTTGTGTTGGGAGCAGGGTCTTGAGATTCTCATTCATGTTTTCTTCATGTATAATGTCAGGATACTGGCATTTTGAGCTCCCTATGGATGGTCTTAGACAACAACACAAATGACCAATTACGATTTACTGAAAATTCTGAAACATACATCTCAAGATAAATGTACACTTATACTGAAAAACATACTGTCATTGGATCTGCGACTGCCACAATGACTACACCCTATGAAGTGAGTTAGCTTCCTGTCTCTCATTCTGTGAAGGATAATACCCACATTAAGAGTCACAGCAATGTGAAAGTCCAAATTATCACTTGTTTTATGCCTTGCATATCACTTCCTATTTCCATACTCTAAGGGACAAAGGGGAGAAAAACCAAAAACAAAATCTTAGATGAAGGTAGGAGAGCGCATATAAATCCACACACTTTCCATCAATGAACTCTTCAAATCCTTTAAGAATTAGCTATAGAAAGAAGACCTAAAGAATTTCTAATATGTCAAAGACTCGATGAATTACAGATATTGTCAATGTTGAGTTAGACTTTAATTGGCTTAGAATTTTGATATATCACAAATTCCATAATGTATAACATGAGGATAATGCCTTTTTGTTTTCAACAAAATTCGCTTTAATGTTAGAGTAGTTAACTTTGTATTAATTATTTAAATATTTCATGGATGTCAACCTTGGATTTTTCAATGAGTATTTATTATCTGCTATTGTCTAAGTTTCTGTAGGTTTTTAAAAGGTTTTATTTATGTATTTATTTTGGAGCAGCTTATAGTTATGTCATATATGGTGAGCCTTCAATTAGAATTTAATACTGTATAAACAATGCAGGCAACCTTCACATTTGCTTTCACAGAACATTTTTAAATGTGAGCATAGAATTTTTAAAAAAGGGGTGGTTTTATTTTCTCCTTCTCCCTACATTCCTTTCTTCATATAGAGGAAGAGTTCTTCCACATACCTCCCCTGCAGAAATCATGTGAGGATGAATGAAATATCCGGAAAAGTGTGCGTGAAAATAAAAATTTGCTCACTTCAAATTTTAATTAATATTGAATCAGAAAAATAGTTTATTAAATAATTCAAATGTAATTAATGATGTTTCAAAATAATTTGTGAACCGTTTGGCCAGCGATATTTGGAGGGGGGTGGGCTTTGTTTTGTTTTAGTTTGAATTTCTATCTTATGAGTGAAGTTAGAATTTATCATTTTGGTGTCTGATTTTAAAATATATTTGAAAATTACAAATAAATTTCTAACAACTGTGGTTGATGGTAAAGGTTACAGAATATAGATAAATGAATAAAATATAATAAAGAATTGACATCTCTATTTTCAGAATACTGAACTTCTTTTCCCTTGCACCTGAAACTCTCAGAGGAAGTGGTAAATGGTAGTAAATGGTAGAAAGCATGAAAATCAGTGAATGAAAAAAACAGTCAGATATATGTTTGAATTTAAGAAATGCAAGAAAAGACTGTATTGGGACTATGGGATATTTCAGAAGGACTTAAATATGTTATTTATATATGATACAAACATATATGTGTTTCTGTGAGCTATACACAAATGAATACCCAGGGACAAATGGTAACATCATTTAGAACTTACACACAACAATATCTTACTTATGGAAAAGACAACCAATTCAACACTGTATGTTTTTAAAATATATGTACATAAAATTTAAATATATATTATATATATTTTATATATATATATATATTTTGGAGGCAAACAATGGTTAGAGTCTCAAGTCAGATAGCAATGGCAGGAATGCAAAGACACTGATAAAAGATACCTCTGATAAAAATGTAGGCAGTCATGGGGATAGTGTGTCTAAAAATTCTAGGCATCTTTCAGAAGTATTATTCAGAATATTGCAGAAAACAGCTTCATTAACAGGGTGGATTTCAGTCAAAGCAGGGAGACTAGTTAGCATATCAACATTATATTTATGTTTATGGATGTCACAACACAGTGGGGAAATAGAATAATGAAAAATAATTTGGGATCAAAGGTGGAAACATGTAATTACTCATTTCATTTTATAAATGGCATACCATGCATTTGAAAAATAATGAAGCATGGTTTGCTAGTGGGAAAGCTAACAGGGTGAAAAATCAGAACCTCACAGCATTTCGGAATCTTTAAAATAGTTGAATTGCAAAATGAAGGATTTAGAGCACTGGTTTTCAAATCATGTTCTTCAGAACCCTAAATTTCCACAAAGTATCTCAAGGGATTTCTAAAATATAGCATATTCACAGGGGACAAGTTTAATGTTTATGCCTTTCATTGCATTCAGGTCAAAACCATCCACACATATATTCATGAATGGGCTTTCAAGGAATGAAAAACAATGAAATATAAAATCTCAACATGTCTAAAAATCTCTGTCCTATAATTACAAATGTGGCTGTATACAACTGATGATGATAGTTTTCTCTGAAAATTATTTACATGCTAGTTGACAAATGCTAGTTATACATACAGAATTAGGTGACAAAGGTTCAGATGTCTCAGTCTTTTACTTGTTCTCCTATGGAAATTATTCTTCTCAGTCCATAAAATCCATTACCTAAGGATGTTTCTCCTCAAGGCCTTAATCTAAACAAATGCTATCCACATGTGAAACCTCATACTGACTTAAAATTATAAAATGGAAGTTCACAAAATATAGTAATAAGGAGATTTTTAGCTTTCATTCTTCCCCAGTCATTATTTTGGACAACTTTCTCTCTTTCTATGTAATTTGCATAAGCCCAATTAACGTTTGGGTCTTTTATTTATCTTGTTATTTTATTTTTATAAAAATGCTTTGAAAAAAATCAGCCCTTCCATAAATCTTTCCATGAAGGCTGTTAGCATTTTATTGAGTACCTATGCACATTCTTGGCTCAATCATTATGATGTTTGAGTGTTTTTATGTATGTGTGTATACATACATAAAAATGTATGTGTGTGTATATATATGCACACACATATATATACACACACACACATACATAGATATGTATTATTACGTAAGAATTCTGTTCTTCCACTTTTCCTTCTTTCTTTTATTTGGATATTTTATAAACTCACTGAAAGCAACTACACAGTAGAGAAAAAATGCTGTTTTCAAATCCAGCATTTTTAATTCACTGAAATTAGTTTTTGCCAATACTTTATAAGTCAAAGGCTCATAAATGATCACACTCACACTGAGGTATCTTTGAGATTCAGCTCAAGGTAGGCATAGCTGTCAATCTTCTTTTTTGCAAGCTATAAATCCTGCCTATTCTGCTTCAGTGATAATTTATCTCTTATGAAAATTACAGTGGAGGCTGAAGTAGAATGCGCAATTCAGCTACCATTCTTTAGTTTTTCATAGTGCGATAAAAAAAATCACAATGAAAGTGAAAAGCCATTTAAGCTCTACTTTACCCATTGCCAAATTTCAGTTTTAATTTGTTTGGCCTCTGGATGTCCACATGTATAAAAATTTCCTGAGTATGTTAAATACATTAAATAATTTGGAATAAATCTGCACTTTCATATTAACTTCAAAACTTTTTCCAAATACACAAATTTTAAGAGATTAAGGAAAAGATCTCTGCATTACATCAATTGATGCGTGTACTCAGATATTTTACATCAATTCCACCATATGTCACGTGTGCACAGTGAATGCACACTTAGACATAATTTTTTTTGAAGTATGAACATGTTTTTAAAAATTTTATTATTGCAACGACAAATATTTTCACAAAGGTATTTTTAGCAGCTTCCCCAAAGTAATGAATTATCAGGAGTTAAATAAGCAGTACCAACCTACTTAAGTCCAAATTGATTCCTAAATTGAAGAATGGTGGGTGAAGGGAGGGGTGAGATTTTGATGTCAGGAGGTGGCAGGTATGAGAGCTCCCCTCCACAATTTTTGAATCAATAAAAATCCATTTATAGCAAGAGAATAAAAGTAACATTTAAAAATTCCCTGAGGAAATCTATAATTCTTTAAAATGCATTTCTGAATACTTCTTCTTGGTAAATTTTGACTACACAGAGCAAATAGATAGGAGAGTGCAAGAATTTCGACCTTTAATTTAGAAAGAAACTATTTATAGTGTTTTATTTTTTTCCAAATATTGTTTAGGAGTCACTCTAAATATGTGAATAGCATTTTCTGTTCATATACCCCAGTCTACATTTTCATAGTTATAACCCAGATATATATTCAAGATTTGTATTGGTAAATGAGGACGGTTATCCATTTAGGCACTGATTCCAAAAATGTATGTTTTTACAGCACTGGTTTCAAGTTAGGATTATCACTTCTGATATCTGAAATATTCAAACTTAATAAAGTTAAGTCAATCATTTAAAATCACATGTGGCTTTGTGCTCCAATGCCACACGTATCCAAGATGATCATGATGACAGAGGATCCCGAGGATGTTATGGTCATTCCATGGTTCCGGAAAACAGATAAGGTGATTTCCTTTTGACAGAAGTAGCATTCTACTTCCATATACGATATGATTTTTATTTAATTGAATAACGAAAACAGTGACATGTCAAATGCAGAACAGATGCTACAGTCTTACAACTTCCTAGTTTACATCAGAACCATGGTAAGGGCCTTGGAAGGGATGGATGAATGCTTGACTTAAGGATGATGTGCTCTATGCATATTTTATTTGATATAATGCACCATGAAATCACTTGTTATGATTCATCTTTGGTAACCAGTTTAATTCTAGTCTTCCACCCATTAAGATGTAACTGATATACTGTTACAATGCACATGATGGAAAAAGAAAAGCAATGCCAACGGTAATACATAGAGTTGGGACGTCACATAGGAGTGAAAGCGGGAGGGGGAACACTAACCATATTAGGCTTGGATGGGCAACAGCGCACAGGGAAGAAGCCCTCCCACAGCCACATTCGCAGCAACTGAAAAGCAAACAAGAGAGCCCAAGATAAGGAAGAGATCCCACTCCCTTGACAGCATATAGACACTGTGAATTTATTCAGGTGTCTGCTTTGCTTTTCTAAAGCAAAAGTCTTTAAATGCATCTGATTACATCTTTTCCACAATGCCTTTTGAATTAGTAAGCATTTCATGATTTAAGAAATACAGAGCTGTATTAAAGTTATTTTTTTACTTTGCTTAAAATCATTATTCAGCTGGAAACATAAGGAGCCGATGCATTTGATTACACATTATTATAGACATACAAATAAAGATGTAAGCCCATTTAAATATATCTTTCCTTAGAAATTCCCTCAAAAATTTACACTTGGAAGACATTTTAAATAGCTCTTTAAATACAGGTTTTATATATAGCCTACAAATTCAGGAGGGAGAAAAATGTCTTGCCCATGTGTTTCATTGACTTGGAATGCCAGTGGTATTATTTCTCATAGCTATTGAAAATGTTATGCTTAAGTCATTTCTTCAATCACTGACAGAAGACTATCATTTTAAATTTGCAGGTTCCGATTTTAAAAAACGCATTTCCAAATATATATTGGCAGAGCTAATTACAAATGCAAAATAACAAAATATATGTAATGCATGCATTTTTCTGCCTATCCCAACACTCAAGACTCTCTTAAATTTCTCATATATTCATAGTAAAAAACTCAGGATATATGGAGTAAAGTCTTTAATAAAATGCATTTTGTTGATAGACACCATGCAAACTAATGTCAGAATAAAACATGGAAGTATTTAGTGCTTCAATGTATTCCTTTCAAGTATAATTTATGAATAGCATTTATAGTGAGTTCAAGAGAGTTGTAGAATGAGTTAGGTAATGAAATCCCATAAAAGCAGGTCTAGGATTTTGTCTAAAATATTTTATTTTGAACTTTACTTGAAATGTACATATTCTATTTTCTATCAACACAGAAGAATATAAAATACAACACATCTAGTAAGTTTGCAAATGTTAACAAAGATAGACAAGTATTTCCAAATCAAATTTCAGTGAATCTTTTTTAAAGGAAAAGTAGGCAATGTTACATTTTTTAATTGAATCACTGATAATGTTTTAATTTTTAGTACTGCCAAGTGTCTAAGGATTTGATTGTCTTTAGAGTGGAATCCCAGTGAAGAAAATGGCTACTCCGATACTTATTTCCATTTTAACTATTTATTACAGTAGAGTATTAAGAACATGCCAAATAATTATTTTCACTGTGGAGATATTGAAAATCACATTATAGTCTATCAAGGTACTGAAATTCTCTAAGAGTGGTAAAACATCTGTAAACTATTTTGACAGATCGTGATATAGTTCTTTATAATGATACATATTTAATTACTGAAATCGTATCTGTTGACTCTCCTCTTTCCTTTGTCTTATCTGAGCACTGAGACACAAACTGTGGCCCTCTGGTCAAATTCAGCTCACCACTTATTTTTATAAGTAAATCACTCCATGCCTGTGGCTTCGTTGGTACTAGGATGGCAGACATGCAACAGAGTGGATGACCTGAGAAACCTGAAACTGCCTGTTCCTTCAAGGATTATTTGCCCTCCCCTTATCGAGACTTCATTTTTTTTTAAATCAAATTTCCCTGTCTGGGGAGGAACTGCCATTCTCACAGGCATTGGGAACTGTCAATTTGATAGGCCAGGCCCTCAATCCTGGGGCTCACCCCCATGAAATCCACTCCCTCATAGAAGAAGCCAAGCCCAGTTATGATTATGCCTAAGAGTCACCCCCAGGGAACCTCCCCTGCCACCCAAATGTGGCCCCTCTCTCCAAGCTAACTCCAGAGATGAACACACTACTCTCCACCCCATGTGGGACATGACTCCCAATGGTGCCAATCTCCCGGCAATGTGGGACATGGTTCCGGGGATGAGCCCAGCCCTGGCAACATTAGGGTGTGAAAGCCCTCCTCACCAAAAGAGGAAGAGAAATCTCTCAGAGATTTCAAGCGGTAGACTTCATTTCTTGAGATGAAGGATGATTCCTTGATCTATGTTTTTTCCCTTCATAGTTTAAACATAGTAAATAGCATTTATAAGCAACCAATGCTTGTTATTGTAATTGGTGTTAACTAACAGCACAATTACCTATTATTATACAACTTAGTTATAGCTACTAACTTGGAAAGTGTGCATATATGTGATTTCAAACAGCACAGTTACAACTCAATCAATCAATCAATCATTATTGATTATTGACAATATTATCCGATTGTATTTTAGTGAGGAAAGAAAGATAATGCCATCTACTAGTAAAGTACAAACGTATTCCCAGCTGACAGGATATGCAGAGCTTACAGACTCTATAGAATCATGCACTGGGATGGGCCATTTTTAATGGCATTTGTATAATATTTGCTCAGTGTTCTAATACTCAAAAAACACACTACTGATTCTGAAAATAATAATTAAAATTTGATTCAGATCTCTTGATTTAAAAAAATCATAACAGCCTTTCTACCTTATGATTAGTATATACACATATACACATGCAATTCACTATAACACCAAATCCACAGCCTTAGTTCAGGAGCATTTAAGTCACCTTGCCTATCATTGGATTCTAATTAATAGTTTCAATAAAGCATAATTTAAAAAAAAAACATGAAACTATGTAAATTCAAACATGTGTCCTACTTTTTCTGATTCATTGTTTTGTATTTTTTATTGATATATTCTTTGACTTGTTTTAAGATAGCAAAACAATGAATCACCTTAGTTAACCTCTTTGTGTCTTGGTTAGCAACTATAAAATAGGAATAATTATGAATACTATCAAATGGCTTTTGTGAAAATAAAGTGAGAGTATATCTATATACACATGTATATTTATTTCACTTAGACCAGTTTCTGGTGCATCAGATGTTTTGGGAAAACATGGTACCTATTACTCTTAATAATATCATAATCAAAGTATTAATAGATTCTGATCATTGTAGAGATTTTGATTTTTTTCATGGTCTGTATACATTATATTAAATATTTCAATTAATATTATACCTACATAACTACATTCAGATCGATTCATGTAAATACGGAAAGACCAATGTAATTTTTAGAAGTCATTTACAAAAATACATTTTCTAAGGAAGTAGTGATCAGAGTACACCGAATGACTTGAGTTATTAAAGAAATAAAAACTGACATTACTTTCTATTAATATCTGAAGGAGAAGAGCAAGCCTGCAAATAAATTTTTTAAGTAAATAATTTGGAGCCAGAAGTATAAAGAACACACTCTTTCTTTAATCAATATATACTTGGAGAGGTACAGGTTGAAAATGCTTACAAGCCTCTGAGACCATCTAGAAATAGAAACCAAAATGTGCTATAAATAGCAGCCAATCTAATTTCTGTGAGCTACAGCGCAGCACAGGATACATCTGCATTCCCATCAGCTTTTAGCACCTGGAATTCCATAAGTAACTGCATGCAGTTATAATAAGATCATTATTATCCAAGTTTAAAACAGTTAAGCCTTTTCAGGTTTATAATTAAAAAGAATAAACTGTTGGTCTTTCTTTTAACAAGATATTTCAACTTGTCCTTCAGAAGATTAAAATATGATAACAGAAGCTTTCCAGACTGAAAGGAGATTCAAATGAAATCACTTTAGCTAGGCTTTACACAGTTAATCAATATATGCATGAAGTGCGTCGATGTAAGTAGGATGACCTCCCTCCTAGGAAGCAAGGTGATTATACCTCTAGGGAAGACATTCTCATCAAAGATACTAATCAGAGAACCACAACTGCAGGCTGTGGATAAATGATGACTTAAATTCTTAAACAAGAGATCATAAAATTGATAAGAAAAATACTAAGATCCCAAAAGATAAATGAGAGAAAGGCAGGAGAAGCAATTTCACAAAAGAAGCACTTTAATTAGAAACCTCAGATACAGAATATATTTTCACTTTACCTATTAAACAAAAACAAACAAACTAAAACCACTAACTGAAAGGCTTCATCATCACCCAATTTTATATTTCGAAAAAAATGCCAAATGATGGTACTCAGTGCTGGAGAAAACAGAGAGAAGCTCGTGCCCTCACTGATGGCAGGTGACACTGAAAGGTGGCTCTGAGTCTTTACAAAATAAACTGCCAACTGTGGAAGAACAATGCAAGTGTTCCCACTACCTTTGACACCATTGTCTAGCAAAATAGGTTTTAAGCATCTGAGGTTTTTAGAAATACTGGAAACTGTCTTGGATGAATCCATTACTTGCTTTATAACTTTGGGCAAATTGCTCATTGATAAAAATGAGAGAACAATAAACAACACCACATAAGTAGAGGAATGATGTTGATGATACAAGTTAATGCTTTCTGCAGCATTCTGGGCTCACAGTTCATGCTCTAAAGGTTTTAAAGCAATAATTATTATAATAACATGGTTTGGGGCATAAAGTGGAGTGCAACTAATATGCATGAAGCTGTTTACTGTGCCATGATTTGTAACAGATATAGTTTTGTTGTTTTTGGTAGGCTATATGCACAGGGTCACATTTCACTCTTTGTCCATGTGAAGATTCCATTATTGCAGCACCATTTGTTGAATTTTTTTGTTTTGTTTTTTCTTTCTTTCTTTGCTTGTTTGTTTTGTGAAGTGCATGTGCTGGGACTCGAACCCGGATCTCCAGCATGGCAGGTGAGAATTCTGCCACTGAACTACCCTTGCACCCCCTAGACATAGATTTTAAAGGAACTAAATGGTCAGTAAAATATTGTGCAGTAAAGAAATATTCGTGGAGTCTGTGAAACAACTATTCCATCATTGGCAAACAATTCTTTGACAATGATGGGAAAGAAATCTATCAACACTCCAAAAGTTGTGGCTATATTGTAGTGCTATATTAATTTGCATTATGGGACATTTTAGTTTTCTCTGACTTCATATTTGTTGTGAATTTTTTGTATTTCACTTTTTAATTTTAAGAAAATTAAAGAATGTAATCAGTTTCAACAATGATGTTTATATCAAGCAGTATATTGTCATTTAAAATTCCTCAGCTTTAAAATGACACAAAGATTTAAATGTTGGTAACAAATATTTACAACCAAAGAATCAGGAGAAATTCTTTACTTGTAATTTATATTCATGTGTGAATCATTGTGTATTTCCTAAAATATCTCATAATAAAATCTTTTTATGGATTATCTCATTAGGCAATCCTGTATCTCAATTCACTGCCACTCTTACAAAATTTATAACTGATCTCCTTATAAAGCCAGGCTAAAACTCTTCAGAAATATTTTGTAAAAATTGGGAAAGGGATAGAAACGATAAAGTTAATTTCCCGTACTTCTGACACAAAGGTTTACTGTTATTTCACCCTTATTAAAGGAGATAACGCTCAGTGGTTAGAAATAACTTTTCCCACTTCCCCCTCCCTTTTTTCTTTCTTTTTTCCTACAACATATCCTGGGATTCGTAGAAACAATCCAATCTCTAGACCCAAGGGCTAGCCTCAGCAAATTGATAGGAAATATTTACCTACAGTAATTCTTTTTAACTTTATTTACAGTTCTCCTCTTCCTTCTCCCCATGTAGTTTCTTACCCCTCACCAATGATTATCAGTGTCTATATTTATCATTAGGATCCTCTGCCAAAAAAATATCCTATTTGTGCACAAGTCCCTAGCAGTTGAGCTTTTGAGGCATCAGTGGATCTCTTAGTCTTAATTAATCAATTTCCATGCCTGGTGCTCTCATATATTGCTTTGTCCTTGTGATTCTTGTTTCAAGCCTGAAACATCTTATTACAATATTCATCTTTGAACTGAGAATCCTGTGTCTTAGAAAGGGAAAGTGACTTTTCCAACATCACAATGATAAGTTGTGGAGGTAAGAGGCAAAAGGAAGGCACCAGTTATTGTCCCACGACTGTACCAGAAACACAATTTCTCATTCTATATCATTCAGCTCATTTCACTTTCCACCCTTCCCTTCCCCCTTTCCCCCCTACAACTCCCTGTATATCCTTAATCCCCACTCACAATGCAAAATGTAAGAAGTCTTTATGGGAAACAATGTTATGGACCTTTCTTTCTCAACTCACAGTTTGTTGCCAGGTTAAAAAGTAGTAAATTACCTCATAATAAATTACATATAACACTTCGAACACCTTTATATAAGTTTAACCCTTCCTGTAACAAAAGAATGCCTGATTTAGTTTTAAAATAGTAAGAGCTGGATACTATAAAATACTCAATGATCCAAACTCTACTATATTATTCAAATGCATGTTTAAAATAGAGATGAAATCATATAAATGACTGAGGTAAACCTTAAATAAAATTATATTTATTTCAAAAATTTCTGAAGTAAAAATGAAACCCCAAACTCTACAAATCTGTGTTCCATGTATAGCCATCCTTTGTCTAATGGACAAAGTCGCAAAAACAAAAAACAAAATTAATACATTTATTTTCGGGATCAGACACTCTCCTTATTTCTTACTCTGAAGGCAACAGTTAAGACTTAGGAATACCAACCTAAAGGGAAGCAAAAAGAAAACTTGAGGTGAGAGTTATTTAGACTATACTTCAAATCTTTTTTCAAGCTATACTTTAATGATGATTCACTGTATTTCTTTCAACCATTCTACTGAGCCAGAGATCATTATAAATCTTTGGGCTCTTCTTCCGTGAATGCCAAAAGGCAAAGGCATTGATATAACTTGGAAGTGTTATTGATCATGTTTGATACAATCTGCTTATTCTACCATATGTTTAAACTCAAAATAAATTTTGCCAAATAACCACTTTTTTTGAAAATCTTTTTTTTTTCTGAATAGGCACAATCATTCTCGTTATTAACAAACATTTAATGAGAATTTATGTGCTATACTTCAAGAATAAGGGGTTATATATAGCAATTTTCGACGACCCATGCATATTACAATGATTACAACTCTGGCTGCAGATTGGGATCAACTGAGCAGCTTTAAACAACATACCAATGCTCAGTCCTTACCCAAGGACAATTAAACCAGAGCATTTTGATTGTGAGATCCATTACGTTTCAAAAATTGTTAGATGATTCTAAATTTCCTCCAGGTTGAGAACCACCGATCCAATAGGTACTCAATAAATACTAGTTGCGTTGAGTGATGTATCTTATACTAGTCCTTGGGGAATTTACTTAATGAATGAAAAAGGAAATCTTTGTTAATCAGTGTATTAATGGTCCGCATATTAATAAAAACCTCCAAAGTGCCTGGAGCTACTCAAAAGCAATTGGTTTTCTGGTAAGTACTCTAAATAATTCTCCTGTAATTTTGTTTACAATGTTAATTTTTATTATCTACAAATGACAAATAGGTTGGTTAAGTAATTGTGAATTTCATCCTAGCACCTATCAATTTAAACCAAGGCTTTTCTCCTTACATTTATCATGACAGATTTCTTTTCATTGCAATTTTAATGTTTAACAACACACTTGTTTGTACGTCTATAATTCAATAGTAGCTTCTTACATTTTTTAGGAGCCATAATGTCACACAAAATCACTAAACAAAATTGTAATACTCTTTTATAGCTTTCCCATTTTGTCCGTTTGAGATTTTGTCTATAGACGCACAAATGAATGTGAAAGCAAAGCTCAGTTTTCTCCATAGATTTCTCAGGAAAGACTTCCAGAAGTGTTGAGTACTTTTATGTAAAATAATTTTCCTTTTGACATGCTACTAAGCTAAAGCAAATTGAAGTTTTATATATATATATATATACACACATGCAACCATATATATACACAGACACATACATATATATGTAAATATGAATACATACATTTAATTTTTATATGTTCAATTTAATAAATCATATTAAATTAATTGAATTTAATGAATCATCCAATAAGAAATTTAAAAATAAGATGTGATTTCTTCTTTGTCTACCTTATAAATACCTTGTAGTACCAGGGGAGACCCAGACATCACGACAGTGGTGATAACAATAAATTGGAAAGAGACACCTCAACTCAAAAGAATTCTTACCTTTGCACCTTCAAAAACCAAACTACCATCACCACTGCTACCACTACGATCACCGTCCCTGCCACCACCACTCCACTTTCACTATTACCTGTACAACCAAAACCAAAAACCAAAAAATGAAAATGTACAGGGATGAAGAAAAGTTTATTTATTTTTACCTTAGGCAGGAGTACCAATGGGAGAAAAAAACACACATAAGTTTGTGGCTACTTGGAAGCCCTCAAGAAGTCTAGACAGGATGGATTTCTGTACCTGTAGAGCAGATACACTATTTTAGAATGCTCTAATCATTTTATGTACTCCAAAAATCATGTCTATTGTGTCTACCAGTCTATTTTTTTTCCTTACTAATGTACTATATGTTAATTACTTGGATACTTAAAAGTTTCTTGCTTTAGCATTTATGGAAAATTAGGAAAAGGAGTGGGAAAAAGAAGGAAGGTATGTTTTTTAAAATTTTTGCACACCTTACCAGTGACACAGAACATGGGAAAAATAATATGAATATGCATCATACAAGCCATAGTTCCATCTGAAATTACCATGAAAATAAATTATAATAAATACATGTATTGTAAAAATAAATTTTAGAATGAGTTCCGTCTGAAATTACTGTGAAAATAAATTATAATAAATACAACATGTACTGTAAAAATATATTTTAGAATGAAAGTTTTGAGTGTGTGTGTTTGAAAGTTATCTTCTCTATTTTTCAAGTCTCAGTTGCAGATAAAGAATCTTAGGCAATGAAGCAGAGAGGCTGGAAGGTACAAGGCAGAAGTCTGGAAGATGGAGAATACCCTTAAGACGTAACAGCAAACTGGACATGCCAGGTACATTTATGACTACACATCTTTCCTATCACATGCTCTCTGTCAACTCTGGTAAAACTACTCTTCATCCTCCAAATTCCACTTCAAATCTACCATTTCTATAACAACATTTCTGTACTCATTTAGGTAGAGATATTCATATCCTCTACTCTGTTCTCACACCAATTTATTCTCACTTTGCTCTAAATATTATACTAATAGTGCTATGTTGAAATTTTATGGTTACATGATTGTCTCCCCATTAGATTGCTCACTCCTTGATACCAGGATGCATGTCTCAGCCATTTTATTATCCTCGAAGGGTCAAATTCTACAGAAAAGCAAATCTACTGATCACAAAGTTCAGAAAAATCAGCTTTAATGAGCCACAATAAAAGATTAGTGGATCATGGTACATCAAGTGCTTTTCCAAAGGCTTGTTAGTGTGATATTTTGAATAGGAAAATCAAATTGTTAAAGCTTTTTGTAGTAATTTTAATTTCTCTTTTTACATTAAATTATCTTAATTTTAGCAACTATATTATACAGATTATATGTATATATATATGTGTGTGTGTATATCTGCATGTGTATCTCTGAACTGTATAATCCATTATTAAACATAAGCTATAATTTAGACTATGGTCACTTATACACTAATGCCATTTAAAAATATCTGGTCTACATATTCCTATCATATGCCTATCACATTGTTTAGCTTTTTTAACACCTTTTTAAATTGGGAAATATAAAGTATACACAAAGAAAAGGAAAAAACCCAATAATTTTCAAAGTACATTTCAACAAATAGTTACAGAACAGACCTCAGAGTTTGCTATTTTAAATCATCCTAAAATCCTACTTTCTTCTACAACAGCAGATAGGAAGTAGTTCATTGTAGGCAGACTATAGCAGACTACAAACTTTCAAATTGATGTCTGATGTCAAAAACGAACAAATACACAGTGAAGAAACAGGAAATTTGCTATTAAGAACCACTAAAAATAAAAAAACAAAACAAAACAAAAACTTTCACCTTTATCTCAATCTCACTTCCACCTGCACTTTTTTCTCATTCCCTATTACCCTTTTCTTCTTTGCCTTTTAAAGAACATAATTTTCTTTAAATTATTTGATGAAACAAAATCCTTCTTAAACAATTTTTATCTCATAATTTCAAAATTGCTATTTTTTCTTTCATAAACTACAAACATCAAAGTGTTGCTGATTTGGAGTAATTGTCTATGAGATCACTTCATAATAGGAATTCCCAGTATGCGTGGCTTTACTCCTTAACATGTCTTTCTCCTCTTTTTAATTTAGTTTAATTTTAACATTAAACACTCATTTAAAAATGTGCACTTCTATTTGGTGAAACACTTGAAGAGATTGTCTTTACTAGTTCAATAAAGGGAAAGTAACTGGAATCAACTCTGCAATCAGCCACCATCTTTGCCCTGTTCCCTAAAGCCTAGAGCCACGGTTAACACAATACCAGGGTTGATAGAAAAAACACTAAATCATCTGATCTCCTTTCCAACAGGAAACCACCTTCACTGAGTAAGATATTAATTCCTTACGGTAACCTCAATTACCTCCATTCCTATTAATCTAAAGTTGCTACAAGCCTCTTCCACTATACCTTTTTCCTCCCAGCCATTTCACAGGGGAATCAGTCTATCTCTGAAGCCCCCTGGAGAGGAGCATCTGACTGTCATGACTAATTATGCTCAGCTATTTTGACTTTTAATTTATTGGGGGAAAAGTAGAGAGAAAATGTTAGGGCAAATAAAGTTGCAGAAAATTTTACCAGCTGAAAAAAAGAATATTCATTAACATAGCTGGGATAATAAAATTTGCTAAAGCAAATACTTACATATTTTAGTGAAAGATAACATCAATTAAAAATATGGCCAGTTTCAAAAGAGGAGGAAAATAGTGAAAGAAATAAGCCAAATATATGATATGTAATTTATTTAGTTTGGTACATTAGGATTGTTCAATAATTTTCTACAGTTGAGTCATTTCAACGAGTATTATTATTATTTTTTAATTTATTTTTTTGCATGGGCAGGCACCAGAAATTGAACCAAGGTCTCCGGCATGGCAGGTGAGAATTCTGCCACTGAGCCACCATCGCACCCGGTGCAGAAATGAGGACTTATATTTCAATTTAATTATTCAACTCTTGAATAATAAAAGTAATTGTAGAAGCATGTTGAAAATACCGACCCCAAGGAAATGTGTATTTTGTGACAAACATAAGACAGTATTATGAAAATATTTAAAAAGAAACTAAATGTTATATTTTCATATTAAACCCTTCAAATCCCATGTAGATGCATTTTGTTTTTTTATTAGTATTAGTCAGTAGTGTTAAAATCATCTGTGGTAAGTATTTTAAATTAAATATTATGATGGAGACAATTGTTAAGTATTTTAACATATTACACACCTATATAACAAAACAGTGATTAATTATGATCACAATTACATTGCATACATGCACTTGTGTATAATGTGTGTGTATGCATCGTCGTATGCATACAAATGTACTTAAATAAAATACCTGTAATTATGACCAGAATGATCCTCAACTGGAAATCAATTGAGCAATTTCTGCAACATATTTTAAAATAATAATAATTGAACTAGTATGATACTGATACAAATCAGACTAATCAATAGATAACCTTGATAAGCTAGAGCCAATAGGGATAAAAAGAAGATTCCTATAGACATTTACATAGAATATAGTACAGGTGGAAACCTATAAAAATCTCAGGGGAAGGTAATAAACAGTGTTGGTATATTTACATAAGTCTATGAAAAATGCCAATTTGATGCCCATCCACATAAAATTAACATTTAAAAAATATCATATACAACATGAATAGAATTGAAAATCCAACTAAACTTGACACTTCTAATGATATATCTTTACTATATGAATAGTTAAGATTCCACTAGCTTAAATAGGTAGCATATGTATGGGCAGTTTACAAAGCTGGTAAATTAAAATAATAACTGTACTTGCATATATATTTGTGCTCCTATTAAATATCAAAATAAAAATAAATGCAAATTAAAAATGAGAAACCATTTTTCTCCTATTAATTTAGTAAAAACTGGCTAGGTTGTGAACCACCAGGCAATTTCATGCACTGTTGAGAGAATGCTAAATGGTAAATGATTTAGGAAGACCATTTGCCATATGTATCAACAATCTTAAATATTCATTTTAATTGGCCTTACTTTGGGTTAAATGGATGTGTTCTCAGGGCATTAAAGACAGAAATAGCAAACACCCTCCCCAAAACAATAGCAAAAACAAAGGGGAAACATATAGGAAGGGTTAGAGCTATAGTTTTTTTACTTTTGAAACATTTTCAATTGCACAGGAAATTCTGAATTAGAATGTTTAGCAAAAATGAAGAAAAATATAAATGAAGAACTCAACAATATATAATACTTTAAGTGTGACAATATATTAATAGTGACTTACTCTTGTATTTTAAGAATGATTATTTTCTTTCTGCATGTCCTGCATATTCTTTAATACTTTTAATTAGAAAAATTGAGAAATATATACATAAATAAATTAGTAGCTAGCAAGTAATTAGTTTAATCAGCTAAACCATACCCACTTTGTAACATGTAATGAAGACACTGAAACTTATAAGAAAGTGGTAGGATAGGGCATTAAGAAGTTTAAGAATGTCAGAAAATCAGCACTTCTCTCTAAGGAAGTAGCCATCAATTCATACTCTTGGGACAAGGCTGCAGTATTTCAGATGCAATCTGAACATTTGATTTTGAAGGAGATACAAAGCAGTGGATGGGAAGATAGAGGCAGAATTGAGAGGGTGATTTTCACTTCAGAACATCTTATGCATTGCAATCATGCCCCGATGGAATCTCAAACTCTATTATTTCATAATTCAGCTCACGGTAGGGTTTTTCAAGGGCTTGGACACAAAAACTGGACACAGTTACACAGACTTTGGGAACTAATGGAAGCAAAAGGACCAAATGTCACAGGCTTAACCAATATTTGAGTTGTTCAGAGGGACTCTCATCCAATTTCTCAGATAAAGATTTAAAACCCTCAGGGCTTGAGCAGGAAAATACAGGGTTGTTAAGTAGATGATTTACCTGGAATTCAAAAATAAATATTTTCCTATTGAGGTTGGACAGTGACAGTACACACTAAGACAAGTTTCCAATGATTAATTTGAGATCTTTAGAACACTCCAGAAAGACTCACTATATCCTGGCCCACTGCTTTCTAAATGACTGGAGAAGAGGTAAACTAGCAGAAGCTTATTAGCATATTCAAAATAGCTCAAATCATATAGGGTCATGAAGAGTTATTACAAAACACACGAGTCCCAACAAAGTAGAGTTCTCGGTTATATACCTTTCCATCAAAATTCATACACAAATTATGTTCAATATTACTCAACACAAACATTTAATTCATGCTCATTTGATGATGTCTTGTAAAATTTTAGGTAATCTTTGACATCAGAAGCTTGAGATTGGGTGTTTAGGGAGTTAAAATATGTTTTAAAAATCTCATGAGAAAGAAAGGACCTATGGATTTTTTTTTTTTCCTGACAATTTTACTGTGTCATTGTTGATTCTCAGAGATGTAGTAAGACTTCCAGGAACTTAGCAGGCCTGTCTTCTGGCATGCCAGTCTGCTCCCTGTTCCAGATGGGGACTGCATTCTTATAGAAATGGAGCTTCAGGCAAACAGAATTTCAGTCACAAAGCATTATTTTGCCTTATGATTAGGCTTTTGATCTGACCTTTGCTTCACACTTGATGAAATCTGAGAGTTTCTAGATTCTTTGCGAAAATGATATGCATCTTTCATGAAATGTCAATCCGTGATATTAACTGTTGTCTCCAGTACCATAAATGGAGTCTGTCTGCCTCAATAAAACTTCCCGAGATTTGCAGGGATGTTTATTTGTTTGGTCTCTGAGAAATGGCAGAGGCGCTATTCAATAATGTGGAGCAACTGGGCCAGTAACTCTCCTGAATTCAGTTTCCTAGGACTATTTACTTCCCACAGTGGGCAATTAGTTGTTAACGCTTCTCGTCTTCCCTGGCATTATTCTGCCCTAATTCCCATTTGTCAGTTATTATTAAATTATGATCTGCTTTCTCATTATCTCTGATTCAGAGCACTTGAAGAAAAAAATCATATAATCATGTGAAAATAGAAGAGACAACTCCCAGATATTACATCAATACACATGCTTGGATTTATTACGATTTTATAAAATCACCTCTATTGCTAAATCAGAAAAAACTGACATTTGCTTTTAATGAGCTCCTTTCTAAAATTGTTGATTGCATGTTTAATTACTAATATTTTTCTACTTATCATAATTTTTAAATAAGAGTATTAGATTACAGTATCTCATATAATCTTTCTCCATATCAATGTGAATAAAGTTCTGAAATGACATAATTCTAATTACTTTAGAATTGCCAAATACATTACCATATCCATTATGTCCCTAACCTGAAGAGAATCAGATGAGATTACAAATATTTTGATATACATTGTTATCTTTTAAGCTATTGCTACTTGATGTTACTAAATGCATCACTACACTGGCATTATTGGGTCCTGATGTCAAATAAATAATGCCACAAGTGAATATTTGTTAACTAATACAATATTTTTTGAAATAACTGCATTTATTTTATGATGCCACCTAAAATTTTAGCATTCAAGAAGAAAGCACACTTATGGGTTGGTTTTTCTATTACCCTTATATCATAATTAATATTTTTCACTTTCCTAACTATCATAATTAATAGGGTAAAATTAGACAAAACACTTCAAATGGAGATCGGTGCACAGTTTATATTTGATTCATTAATTTATGAGGCTCATTCAATTATGTTATGAGGGAGAGCCACAGAGGTTTTTACACTTGGAGTATTTAGTGAAGGGCAGGAGAGAGAAGATATTTACACACCTTACCATACTTTGTGGTTGAAAATGTTAAATTTCATGAAAAATACTGCTATACTGTTCTGATACTTCAGTGAAAGGAAAGAATGCTTTAGTTAAGGGAATTGAAGAAGGCTTTATGACAGTAATAATGTATAATTTGGGTCTTGAAAAAATGGTTAGATTTAAACATTCAGAGATGCTAGGAAGGTTGTCCCAAGCAAATGTACCTGGGCAAAGGTACAGAATAAGCTGAGCTTTCTGCATTCCTCGTCCATGTGTTTTGTGTGGGACTGACCTACCTTCGGGTTCAGGCTTATGCTTCTACCACAGGCTGCAGTAGCCAGTGCACTGAATCTCTCTGGCCATGGTGATCTGTAGGATTTAGTTGGAAACAACACTGGGCCAAGGACAGTGCTTCCCTGGACATGGGCTGAGAAGAGGAAAGAATCAGGCAAAGGCTGAAGAGCGCAGTGTGAATTCTCCATCCTCTTCTTAGAGATAAGGCCTCAGTAGTATGGTTGGAATTGCCCTATGGAGCTGGGTATTATGTTTAATTCTGTTCCACTGTGGGCTCTGAGAGAGAAGAGTAGAGACCCTTAAAGTATACGCTGGGCTCAATACAGTGACCCTCCTCCTTCCATGATTCTGTTATTGTCTGGTCTCCTGCTACATCTTGGACCATTCTTTCTAGTCTCCTTTGGCTGGCCCTTCCTCCTTTATCCTACCTCTACCCTACCTCTAATATTAGAGTGTTCTGAGGCTCTATCCATTTAAATTCATTCTGCTAAGTGGCTTTAAATACCATGTATGTGTCACATGAATCTTGAGCAATGTATCTCAAACTTCAGAGGAGAAATCATTTTAGCACTTGGATCTATCAGTACCTGTATTTTTTTTTAATATTATCTTTTCAATCACATATGTTTGCAGCTATATGAGTTATAAATTCTTTTTTGAATTAAACCATTTTGAATCTTGCTTCTGTTTTCTGAACCAAAGCGTCCATGACAAAAACACACAGCAATAAGGCTGGAAATGTAGTTTCAAGTATGTTTTCAAGTGTCTTGAATGCCTGGCTTTACTCCTCTAGTCATACAGTCAATAGATATTTACTGAGGACCTATACTGCAATCTGTGTTCAAGATGAGCATATACCGATAGGAGACTGTTGTATAAAATTATGAACAAAAACAACTTCTGTGGGGAAAAAAAGAGTGCGGAGGGAGCACAGATGTCAAATTAATCAGCTTTCATAAAATCAGAAATGATCATGGAGCAACTTCCCTAGATGTGAGGGATTTTAGCCTAAATCCAATTTACCATTTACCATCTTCCGATGGACGATGGAGGGGAAAATCCACCAAAATCCACTAAAAAGGCATTTTTATTTGTTTTGGCATCAAGATCACTCATGTGAACTTCCAAATGCTATTTTATTCATATTACTGGTTAGTCTGGAAATGTTTTTAAACACCAGTACCAATATTTTTATCAGTAGAGAATCGCCGTCTTTGTACATAAGAGTTCGGAGTGTCACCAAAATGACATAGTTGAATGATCAAGTATTGAAAATACTTCAAGAGGAAAATTTTTTAAATGCTGAAGTTAACACTTTCAATTAAATCATGGGGAAGCTTTATAGAGAAAAGCAAGAGCCCTGAAGTCAGAGATGGGTTCAAGCCCTGGACCTTCACTAACTAACTGTGTACCAGGACAAATGACATATTGTTCAAATTCAATTATGTATTTTCCAGAAACTTCTCCAGAAGGAAAAACGCAGATAAAAATCCCTACCAATTTGGATCTTATATTCTATTAAGGGATACAGACAAGAGGAAGAAATATGTATTGGGTATGAGAAGAACAAAGCACAGCATGGGAGATCTAAAGTGCAGGGAAAGAAATCATGGGTCATTATTATAGTAAGCCCAATTGAGAGATTAAGATTTGATCAAAGATTTAAAAGAAATACGAAGGTGAGAATGCAGTTCTCAGGGCCAAAGAAGTTTTGGGCAGTAGGAAGAGCTGGTACAAAGACCTCAAGACAAGATCATTGTCGCAATGTTCAAGAAACAGCCCAGAAGACTATTTTATCAGCTGTACATTAGGGATATAACTAGTTCTGGTACATAGTGTTACTGGTGACATGAGATAGTATATTAAAAACTCTTAGAGCAGTGCCTAATACTATGTTCTATGTAATTCAAATTAGGTATTATTATACCTAAAATTATTAATATTATTATTGTAATCCTTCCATTAGGCAATGAAGCTTTACTGAAGGTTTTAAAATAATTGGCACCCTTTAAAATGTATTCCCTTGGGAAACTTATGCTTCTTCAATAACAGATGTAAGCAGAACTCCAGCAGTTGTCTAATTTAATGGCTGCATTCTAAATGCCCACAAAATTATTTTATTTGGCTCCAAATAAATATTAAATACAGTTTCTAAGTGAGATTTTCCCAGGAACCACTGCTTTTGCTAACATAAGAAAAGTGCCTGGTACACAGGAAGAACTTAAATATTTCTTGAATTAATAAATAAGACCATATTTTTGGAACAAATAAAAATGTTATTAACATTACCACTAAGGTAACAATTCCAATTTTATAGCAAACCCCTCTCTATGTCTCTAATGTTTGTACTTCAATTTTTTTGAAGTTCTGTCTAATAAAATGCTACTAAATAAAATAGTAGCATTTAATGCTTAATAGATGCTCAAACAATATTTGTAGAATGGATGATTGGAAATATGTTATTTACAAGCTGTTATGCTTTAAGGGGCTTAAAAATAATTACAAAATGCTAAATATCAATATTGTTTACAAGCAACAAAAAATCTTAAAGCAAAGTTTTCTATAAATTCATTCTTTTAAGCCTCCAAAGACTTAACAATTTCCTATGATTTCTCTAAATTTCTGGCACAGTTTCTGCATCTTAATTTTGACAGGTTTGTTAGACTCCTTGTACAGTATCCATTGACTTCTGAAGAATTTTCATCTCAGGAAATTAGGAGACATTCAAATGAATTTCTAATGTTTAATGAAAGACAGAGGGGAACTGGGTTTAACAGATGTGTCCAGCTAGAGGATTTGAACATGACCAGGACAGAGATCTATTGCCCAGAAAACAATTAATCTTTTTTTTTTTTAAGAATTAAGCCACCCTGCAGGCTAAATTCATCGTCTCAGGAACATCACAGCATGAAAGTCACAAAATGAATAGTTCAAAATTATATCCATGGCCAAGAAACAAGGGGGAAACATTCCGCCTCCTCAGGAGTTGTAGGTTTTTTTTTTCCTTCCAGCTTCAAAATTGGCAAAGAGCTTTACCTTTTTTGTGTTTATGTGCAAGAGCATGTGAGCCCATATGTGTAAGTTTAGTGTGTAACATGTCTTTTGCCTCTTATTCATGTGAGATTATTTGAAAATAAAATAAAAAACTGATTTTTTAAGAAAATAATCATATTCATGAATGCATGATAAGAGATAAGAGGGAATTTTAAAGAATATGCGTTAACCTCATTAATCCTTTATTTAGAATGTTCGAGGAAGAAATAAATTCTGCACACTAAAAGATTTACTTTCCTTTGTATTCGCTAAACCATTTAAGCTTTATATCAGAATAAACAGTGTCCGGTAATCAATTTTCAGAATTTATTCCATATGTTTGAAATAGGAAGACAGAAAAAAGCTGATCTAATAACATCAATGAATATTTTTAAAGAAAAGAAAAGAGAAAGAACATAGTAATGGACTTTCTGAAATATACAGTTGTCAGTGGGGCTGCTAATCACTGGTAAAAAACTAGTGATTAAGCAATTTATATCCACAAAATAGCACATTTTAGGAAAAAAGACAAAATTAGCATATAATAATAATAATGTTATTAAAGTCACCCAATGAGAGATTAAAAACCACAGTAAACCATGAATATCAGAAGTTTTAATGTATTTACATTATAGGGTAATTAGTTAATGGTTTTCTGAGGGCATGCCAGTTGTTTTTCATTATCTGGAAAGGATAATTTAATGATCTACTATAAAGAAAGAAGTAAAAGGAGAGACTAAACTTTACATAAAATATCCTATGCAATATTTGGACATTTAAAAGGGAAAGTCACAAAAATTCTAGAATTTTCAAGAATATTGTTACATGATTTTCATTTCTAAAATAGGAATTTTTTCATTCAAGATTGACCCTTATCATTACTATTTTAAATTGTATTCAGGTAGGAAGTTCTGAAAAGATTTCTGCATAATCAGTTTAAGACCAAAAGGATAAGAAAGTCTACATATTTGACCTGTTTTTCATTCTCAGTGTATATGAGAATAAAAAAGGTAGATTTTGCTTTGAAATATATTAGTCTCATGCTATTCAATGTGTTATAATCTATGAGTGTATTTTCTTGGGTAGGAATACAAATATATATTGTCAATGAATATGGATCTTCAAGATAAATTTTTTCATGGACCCAAATAAAGACATAAATTTCAATGAATATTGTACATGAGCAATATTTATATTTTTATAATCTATCAAAATAAAATTAATTTATCTTTATTATCACTGGTGTAGCAAATTATTTTCAATTAAAATATACATTGCTAAGAAGCAAATATCATTTTTGAAGAATTAAAAAACGATAAAAGAGAGCAAGTTGAAAGTGAGAGGTTAGTCTAAATGTCTTTATATTGTTTGAATGAGATTATCAATCATAATTTGGCAGAGAATTGAGGGAGAAACATTTTATAGATTTCAATGTCCTTAGACCACTCCAAGGAAAGGCTGTTTTCAATAATTTGTTGGTGTTCAGCTGTAATTTCCAAAGTTTGTGTCAGACTTTGTAGTCACATTACTTCATAATGTGTAGTCATATTACTTCATAATAGTAAAAAATCTTTTCTGAGATAATTCAGAACACTCTAGGTACAATAGAAGAGAAGATTTTTTTAGTCTCAGACCAGAGTTGCTTAATTCATTGCCTTTAGAGAGGTAAGAAAAAATCTTTCAAAAATAGTATAATTTGGCTTTTAAATAAGTATATTTATAAAATATAAACATCAAATAACTTGCCCATGAAGAGTAAAATATAATAGCCAAAGATCTTCCTATCATATGACAAATATGTTCCCTTGGAATTCAAGAATGTACATTCAAGAAAATGAAATAATGAAAATTTCATGCCAAAAAAAAATGATGCTAAAAAACAGAAACACCATACTATTTCTTAGTGAAATTTATTATCCTTTCAACTGCAAATGCCTGGCCTCAGCATTTTAGGCAAAGTGTGTTATAACATTAAATTAGATTAAGAAATATTTTTAAAATGAGCAAACAATGACTAATTCATAAGGTGTTTTTATTTTTTAAAAGTAGCACACATTTATAAGAGACTACATCAAAAAAATTATCTTATGAAACCATAGTTTTAGTTATGCTGAAAATTAAGCTGTCTCTTAAGTATAAATGTTTCTCCAGTATGACTAACAGACTATACTAAAATTTATTTACTCTTGTCAAACAATGCCAGCTACATGTGGAAGTCGTCTGTGTGTTGTGTATATGCTATGATTTGGTATGAGTTACCAAATAATAGGTAGAGTTCACTTACACATTTTATTTAATGTTATAGACATAAAACGTGAATTGTTTTTAATCCATTGTATCTATATAAATGGGAAGGAAATTTATTGAGAATAAAAGCTGATTTGCATTCAGGTAAGCAAGAATCCTTAGCCTAATGTGATCAATAAATACACATTAACAGTCTGAATATTGTGTAAGTCAGTTCACTTGCTGTATTTATAACAAACTACTTTCTATATTTACGACAAACTATTTCCTATATTTAGAACAAACTACTTCCTATATTTCCTATACATATATATATATATAAGTACATACTAAGTTCTCAAACACATATGTATTGACTTCTAGACCCTTTCTCTTTTCTCCATTTTTGTTTGTTTTTCTTAAGTGTGGAGAAGACAAGTACGAATATTTTCATATGAACTTCACATCTCCAAATATAATTTGCTTACTGGTATTATTAGAAAGGAAGAAACCAACTCATATTGCAATTTCCAGGAACCTGGTCATTCTTTGAGACTTTCTGTATTTTTTTTTTTTTTTTTTTTTGGTATGCTGTATGGCAGGGTCACATTTCGTTCTTTTTCCATGTGAGTATCCCTTATTGCAGTATCATTTGCTGATTTTTTTTGTTTTTGTTGGTTTGTTTGTTTGGGAAG
The DNA here is from genome assembly GCA_004026745.1 of Myrmecophaga tridactyla. Classification (NCBI taxonomy): domain Eukaryota; kingdom Metazoa; phylum Chordata; class Mammalia; order Pilosa; family Myrmecophagidae; genus Myrmecophaga; species Myrmecophaga tridactyla. Next base: position 62,543 of record PVIY010002941.1, read on the forward strand.
TGCATGGGCTAGAAATCCCAGGTCTCCTGCATGACAGGTGAGAATTCTACCACTGAGCTACCCTTGTTTGCCCAACTTTGGGTATTTTTGTGACACCTGAGACTCAGAGTTAGAGCACTGAAGCTACGAAAGTCAGCACTTACTCCTCACTGCAACTGCTAAAAAATTTGAAAATATGATACGACTTCAACTTAGATATATGAATGAAGCTGTGCTGGATAGGAATGAGGTAAATCAGAAAACTGAGGAAAGGATGCTATGATCCATATTTTAAAACCTCAACTTCTGTGTGAGGCCAAAGGAAAAGGTGTTTATTTTCGGTAGCACATTATCTCATTTACTTTGTATGGTGAGTTTATTTGAACACCATAACTACATGGAACCTGGGCATGAGATCTTGTGTGATGCACCTAAACATCACAGAGTAATTTGGGCAGAGAATGAAAAAATGTATTTGCAAAGTCCCCATGGGGGAGGGGAAAAAGGATGAAATATTCAACTTCCCCATTTGGGGAATTCCTGATATTCTCGCAAGCACTGGAGACAACTAATTCAATAAGCTGAGCCCTTGATCTTGGGATTCACCCTTATGCAACTTATTTTTGTTAAGGAGAAGCTAAGCCTACTTACAATTATTTCTAAGAGTCCCCACCCCTACCCCGAGAAACTCTTCTTGCTCAGATGTTGCCTCTCTCTCTCTCTCTCTAAGCCAAGCTGGCAGGTGAACTCACTGCCCTTCCATCCTTCATGGGACATGACTCCCAGGGGTGTAAATCTCCCTGGCAATGTGGGGCAGAACTCTTGGGATGAGCTGGGACCTGGCATCATGGGAATGAGAAAGCCTTCTTGACCAAAAGGGAAAAGAGAGATATGAGACAAAATAAAGTTTCAGTGGCTGAAAGATGTCAAGCAAGTAGGAGGTTATCCTGGAATTTATTCTTATATATTGCATAGATATCCCTTTTTAGTTTATGGTGTATTGGAGTGGCTGGAGGAAAGTACCTGCATCTGTTGAGTTGCGTTCCAATAGCCTTGATTCTTGAATACGATTGTGTAACTATATGGCTTTTACAATGTGACTGTGTGATGTTCCTTTTATCCAGATGAGTAAGAAAATGACAAAACATAAATAAATAATGGGGGGAGGATAATGAGGAGAAAAAATTGGGTAGAAGAAAAATTAAATAAATGATATTACAAATCGGCTCTGAACATATATCATAGTTGTTCACTCTTTTGGGTAGTTTCATTAGTAGTTACAACTCAATCAACTTTATTCTTTTATTTAGACAAAATCAGAGGAAAGTTTAATGGCAAGAATGGGAGAATTAGCCTATCTTACACAAAGCAGACAGAAGTAGGACATTTTCCCCAGGTGACTTCAAGGAGAGCAGATAGCCAGACAGGGCAATTGAGCTTACTTTTCCTCAACAGAATACTAACTGCCGTGTGGCTAGAAGTCTACAAAAACCAAGGAAGCAAGAGATTACTAAATGGATTCTTAAGAAACTATTGAACACTTTTAAATGAGCAAGAACCAGAAAAAATGGACTTTTCAGATATAAAGAGAAAGAATGTTCAAAAGGAGCAGCACTGTTTTACAAAAATAAACAATTACCACTCTTGTTCAAGGACATTGTTATAAATCTCTTCAGAACACAATATGCAGTATATTGATAAATGCCTAATTCTGTATATTTATGAGTTGAAAAGGTGCTGAAAAGTCAAAAGTAAATGATTAGAGCAGTAACAAAATCAATATAAATATTGATTTCCTGACTTTTTTTGTGGACCTTACAGTACATTTTCAGTTCTGTTTAGGAGGAAATCTTTCTGTGAAGACTTCCATCAGGTTCTGTATAATGTTCTAACTCCAAATCCTTTCCAAATGGACAGTCCTTATTACTGAATATCCCTTCTAACTATGGTCTGAATGAAAAATGAAAATATGTTCAATTACAAAGCTTGTTGTAGGGACAGAGTATATTCATGCTTTCTTTTTTGTGTGGGAAGGTTGACGATGCTCTTTCCCTGTCAGGAAACACCTTATATCTACAGCTTTTGTTGGGCTCTAGCTCCTCTGTTTGTTTAAAATGAAAAATCTACATATGTTTATATGTTCATACAAAATTTTAAAAAAATCACTTTAAATTATTATACACTGTTCTTAAGGTGTTCAAGTTGAGATCATCCAGAAACTGAAAATAAAAGCAATCATTGAAAATAGCTGGTTATTTCCCAAAATGCCTGTTTGCCAACATATCTGCTTTGTGTCAGTCTGTCAGAACCGAATTCTGCCTAACTAGAATTATCAGTCCAATTTCTTTAACTCTCCCAGAAGCAGACTAGGCTTTCCTAAACACTAATTAGAATCAAAGCAGGCAACCATTAATACTTTCGAGAGGAAAACAAAATCCACACTTAAAAACTATATCAGAAAAACAGATATAGGTTTATTACTGACATTAATAAACAGTGAGAGTTAATACTACCTTGTGAAGGGTGCTTACCTGAAAAAGAGAAATTGTGTGCTTAAAAATGAGCACTAACATAGACAAGGTAAGACTTAAGGAACACATTGATACGCTGAGGTTATCTACTGATATGGTGTTTGCTGATTTGTTTTGGATTGCACTTTGACAGCCAAATGGTCAGATCAGGTAAGGAAGACAGCAGCTGCAAAAGTTCAGAATCACAGCTTCCGCTCTTACCTTCCGCTGAGGAGGAAGCCGATAACCACTGCCAACAAAATGACTCCCACTGTCACAGACACAGCAATTATAGGAATCTGGCTTTGATCACTGGATGCTGCAACTGCTGATAAGAAACACAGAAAATGGAGCTTGTGGTTAAAGTGATCATATACATTCCAAATAAGAGCTACTTAATAGTCAGTACTCAATTCATGGTTTAAGCAACTCAGCCACACCTGGTTGAGATTTCTGCCTAATATCCCTTCTCAGAGGTGTGTGATTTAAAAAGCATCTTTAAGAGAAAATATTTACTTTCCAAATAGAAATGCAGAGGTATTACCAAGGCACTGATTGCCATCATTAAAAAATGAATGTATATTGTTTGCAGAGTATTCATCTAGGGACCTTGGGTTTGCAAGATAAAATGGGAATTCATCCTTGACTTCAAACACCTTACTGTAAATAGGAAAGGCTATGTCTATGAGATTTGACATTTTTAGAATCCCCATGCTGCTGTTCTTCAGGAAAAAAAAATCTCCTTAACGCAAATATTTTTCCCTAAAGTCACAGGCATAAGTCCAAAATGATGTGGCTAAGATCACTGAATTTAAATTAATGTCCCTCTCCTGAATATAATTAAAAAGCCTTTAATTTCAAGCAAAAATATAATCCGCGAGGAGACTTACAGATAACTTAGAAGAGTATCTAGGCATCCATGAAGAATTTTGACAAGTCTGTGCTAAGACTTGATTCACTTACGTCATCTTTTTTTTCGGGGGGTGGAGGGGGAGGGGTACGTGCATTGTCCGGGAATTGGACCTGGGCTTCCCGCAAGGAAGGCGAGCATTCTCCCACTGAACCACCCGTGCACTCCTTACATAATCTTTTTTAAAGTTGATGGAGTTAGATTTAATAGTTAATTTTTCAACAATACAATTACTATAATAAGAGGAATATGGACATAAATTTGTAGCTAAATAAGCAAGAAAATTTTGCTTTTGTTAACTCCTTGTTAAAATAAGGGTCCTATAAAGGAAAACAGGTTTTACTAATATCCTCAAGAAATTTTCAATAAGATAATTATTAGGCTTATTGTTTAACAGCAAAATCATTTTTATAATTTCAGAGTAGCACTAGTTAGCTATGCTAACTATGATCTCAAATTTTAAGTTTTCCAAACCAATCGCAACAATCAAATTTTCCATGTCTTACTTTTTTACACCCAATCAGATCTTTACCTCATCAATAGCTTTGAATCTCCAAACACTTCTCTTTCTTTTCTAGTCACCTATTCCTGATTCTTTCTAATCAAAACTGATTCTCTTGCAATGTTCTGCACTTGCAGCCTTCTCAGAGCAGTCCTCAGAGCCTACTATTATCAACAGCTGGTTCATGGAGTAGTAAAACAATTATTTACAGCCTTAGTCTGTGTTCCTCAACTCCCTTTACTTGGGTGATGATAGTTGCAATTCAATTCCCGTTTACACTGTTTTCTCCTTTTTTCTTTGATGTTGAGGTCTTTGGTAAAAAAAAATAAAAAAAACTAAACTTTGGTTACTGGTCTGCCGCATAAATGAGGTAGGGCAAATCTACTTCATTAACAGGAGTAGACTCCCAGTTTTGCTTTATTAAAATTTCTTTACTGAGTGAATGCAACGGCAGTTCAGTGGCAGAATTCTCACCTGCCATGTGGAAGACCAGGGTTCGATTCCTGACCCATTCACTTCCCAAAAACAAACAAAAATTCAACAAATGATGCTGCAGCTGCATTAGTGGGATACTCACATGGAAAAAGAATGAAATGTGGCCCCCGCCATACAGCATAGGGAAAAAAAAATCTATTCTGAGATTACGGTTACCATTTTTCCTCAGTTGCTTTTTCTAGGGGGGAGTGGGTGGAGGAGTACACTATTTCTAGAGAAAACCATTTGTACTTGATCCGTAAAAGTTCACAGCTATTAAATTTTGACTGGGCCCTAACTGCTTTTCCAATGCCTTTGATTCTTTTACTAAATTCCGAACAAACTCACCCCTAGAATGTTTTCAATATTCTAAACCATTTCCATTTTCCTAATTTTTAGAAATTTAAAACTTACTTTAAATAGAAATTTAAACCGATAAACAAGAGGGATCAAGTCTGAATTTCATGGTTAAGTATAACTGCACGCCACTCTTTTACTATACTTAGCTCCATCGTTATGGTCCCCTCTGTCTCTCCTAGAACACTGTCCTTTCAAAGACCTCACTGCAGGAGGGCTTTTGCTCCTTTTGTTCTTTGCTATTTAGAACCCTGCACAGATATTTCCTCTTAAGGGAAATAAATCTGTACATCTAATTTTGCAAGAGTGATTTTGACTTGGATTTTAATACATGATCCAATACTTACTACAAGTACGAGCCAAGGAAAATTATTCAACATTTAAAGTCTCATTTCTTAATTTCCAAATAGGGAAAAATTCCCCAAATCATTATATTATTGTGAATATTAAAATGAGATAATAAATATAAAGCACCTAGACTAGCACTTCAGAGTATAGAATATTCAACAGGATTGATTACATAGATCCAGAAGGGCTTGCACAATACTATATGATGGCAGCAGAACACTGTAATATGTAACAGTACACATAACAAAGGCAATATACCATAGCTAAATGTCAACCAGAGAGTGATATAAGGAAGGGGGATGGAATTCTTAATGTTGTTGTTTCTTCTTTTTATTTTCTCATTTTTACTTTTTATTCTTTATTTTCTTTCTTGCTCTTCCTCTTTCTTTGTAGAGGTAATGGAAATGTCCTCATATAATTCATGGTGAGTGCATAAGTATATGATCATACCAGGAACCATCAGCTGTTTACATAGGAGGGGTTGTATGGTGTGTGAATAAAACTGTTTAAAGATAAATAGAAAGGGGTGCACGGGTAGTTCAGTGGTTAGAATGCCCGCCTTTCATGCGGGACTCCTGGGTTCAATTCCTGGACCATGCACCCCAAAATAAATAAATAAATAAATAAGTAAATGAATAAATAGAAGGATACAAGTGCTAGAGATAATGTAGAGAGAAGGATCTACTGTCCTACTCACTGCTGGGAGGGAAGTAGAATGGTGCAGCCCATCTGGAGGGGCAGTGTGCTAGTTTTACAGGTGGTTAAGTATAAGGTTGCTATATGATCCTGTAACCCCATTATTAGGTATATACTTGAAAGAACTGAAGGCAGGGACACAAATGGACATTTGCATACTGGTGTTTAGGGAAGCAGAACTCACAATTTGCAGCGTGGAGGTGGCCTAAGTGTACAACAACTGATGAATGGAAGGATAAACTGTGGTGTATACATAAATGGAATATCGAGTGAAGGCAAGAAGGAATGAAGTGGTAAGGAATACAACTAGGTGAATGGACCTTGAAGACAGTATGTTGAGTGAAAAAGCCAGAAACAAAAGACAAACATTATAATGCCTCACTAATGTGGACTAACTATTAATGTGCAAACCCTGAGCATAGGTTATCAGGGAAAAGCTTATTTCCTGTAAGTTCTGGCTCTTGCAGCAGGCACATCTATTCCTGAGATGTAATGGTTATTTCTAAATTCTGAGATGCTGAGCTCTTTATATATAAATTGGTAGGTTCCTGGAACTTTGGGTATTTGTGTGACAACTGAGATTCAGACCTAGAGTTCCGCAACTCTGAAAGTCAGCATTGCCCATACAGCAACTGTTTAAAAAGCTGAAAAGGAGCTCAGACTTCAACAAGTGATATGAATGAAACTGATCTGGTTAAGACTAATGAAAATTAGACCGAAGGGAAAAGGATGATATTGACTATATTTTAAAATTTCAACTTCAGCGAGATCAAAGGAGGAGATATTTATTTGGTGCAAAATTTATATTTTTTGTAGCACACTAATTCAGCCTGTATAGTCAGTTTGTTTGAGCACTATAATTACATGGAACCTTGAATAGGAAGTGAGAACTGATAGTTTGTTCCAGTTAGTGTAATGTCCAGATACATTCCAGAGCAATTTGGACAGAGAATAAAAAAAAAGTATCTGCAAAGGCCCCTTGAAGGACTGGGGAAAAAATGTGGAAAATTTAAACTTCCCCACCTGGGGAATTCCTGATATTCTTGCAAGCATTGGGGACTACCAATTTAATATGCTGTGTCCTCAACCTTGGGGCTAGCCCTTGTGAAACTTATTCTTACAAAGAAGAAGCTAAATCTACTTATGATTAAGCCTAAGAGTCAGTGCCAGAGAACCAGTGAGCCTCTTTTGTTGTTCAGATGTGGCTTCTCAGTTAAAGCCAGCAGTTCCAAAATCAATACCTCACACCACCTATACAACAAGGGCATTAACAAAAATATGCTAACAAGTAAATTAATATGAATCAAACCAACAAACCAAACTGATTTTCTCTCTTTCTGGTTTCTTTACCATGGAATTTTCTTAACCCAGACTAGTGGTTGTTGGCTGTTACCTTCAGGATTAGAGGACTGCAGTACCCAGGATTGTGAGGAAACTATTTTTTAGGGAAGAGGAAACAAGCCTAAAACAAGCATATACTTAAAACAATGCTAGACTCATGAAAGGAGAGGGAAAGCACCTACATATTGGCCTGGAGCTATTCTCCAAAGTAATTGTATGGGCAAGCACTGAAGAAGAACACTCATAGGACAATCTACAAAGACTGGGAAAGGTATTTTCTTTTTTGACTTCTTCTTTTTCTATTTTTGTTAGCTCCTGGTACTCAGGAAAAGCTCTTTCATAACATTAGCTAGATACAAACTTATGGGCAAAACGCCTCAGGGCCTAAATTCCAGTAATACGCTATAATATCAAAATTCATAGATTTAAACAAAATATTACAAAACATACAAAGAAATAGAGAGTGATGGCCCAGGCAAAGGAGAAGAGGAAAACTTTCGAAACCATAGATTATTTCAAAGGGTCAGACCTGGAACATTCCAGACACACACAAACATGGTCCTAAATGTATTTGACGTGGTCAAACTAAGGGATATCAGGAAAACAATAGATGAGCACAAAGAGGCTATAAGTAGAGAGATGGAAATTACGAAAATGAAACAAAGAGAGTTGAAGACCAGAGTAACAGAAATTAAAAATTCCCTAGAGAGATTCAACAGCAGAATAGAGCTGGCAAAAGAAAGAATCAGTGGACATGAAGATAATACAATTGAATCATCCAGTCCAGGAGTAGAAAGAGCTAAGAATGAAGAAAAGTGAACAGCATACCAATGTATGCTTCTCCCAGAAGAAAAAAGAGAGAAAGGAGCAAAGAATACTCAAAGAAATAATGACTGAAACCTTCCCAAATTTAATGAAAGATATACATATACACATCAAAGATGCTCAAAGAACTCCAAAAAAACCCAATGAGACCAACAATATACCATGTTATAATCAAACCATTGAATGCCAAAAATAAAGAGAAAATTATGAAAATCACAAGAGAGGAGCAATATGTCACATACAAGGGAGTTTCAATAACATTAACTGTCAATTTCTCATGAGAAATCACAGAGGCAAGAGGGCAGTGGGAAGATGCATTTAAGTGCTAAAAGCAAAAACGGCTAACCAAGAATTCTATATCTAGTAAACTGTCTTTAAAAAAAAGAGAGGAATTAAGACATTCCCACATAAACAAAAACTGAAGGATTTTGTCACCACTAAACAGACCCTATGAGAAATGATAAAAAGAGTTCTGCATATTAAAAGGAAAAACCACTAGAAAATTGACTGAAACCACATGAAGAAATAAATATCTTTGGTAAAAACAATGACTGATAGTATTGTATTTTTTATTTATAATCCACATTTTACTTCCTGCAAGATCTTACAAGCAAACACATAAAATGCAATGATAAATCAGTGGTTCGGGACTCAATGTATAAACATGTAATTTGTGACAGAATTACATAAATGTTGGGAAATGGAGGGGTATAGGAACACAGTTTATGTATGCTATTGAAGTTATCTTGATATCAAAGCTAGCAAGATTGTTAATAGAGTTAGAATGTTAAGTTTAAGCCCCATGGTAAACACAAGGAAAATATCAGAGAAGATGAAAATCATAGAGACAGAAAGTACAGGAAAGGTTACCACAGTGGTGGTGGGGTGGGGGAGTTGAAAGCACTGGGCAGTTAATGTGAAATGAGTATAAGGCTTCTGTTTGGAGGGAAGGGAAAGTTCTAATAATGGATGATTCTGAGGATATTGCAACTTTGTGAATGTGATTAATCCCACTGAATGGTTTGCTTGGGAAGGGGGTTGAGGTGGGAAAATTTATGTTTTATATGTTTCCGCAATTAAAAAAAACGACCAAGAAAGTAAAGAGATAATGACAATAAAGTGTAACAGATGCAAATGGATGTGATCTAAGAATGGAGGAGAAAAGGCCCAAAACAACATTTTTTCAGACATAAGAAAATATTGGAATGTAAATTTCTTGAACTCTAAAACTGCACTTAAGGTGATTACGTAAGTGAATAGCCTGTCAGTAGGAAATGTGCATGGAAGTATCATATGTTTAGGGGGTGTGATGTGTGCAACCTGCTCTCATCATCCCCAAATAGAAACTCGGTACAATTTAAGCATTGACTCCCTATTCCCTACCTCTGTCCCGTCTCTTAGGACATTTTAATTTCATTCTTTTTCAATCATTACAAAATAAACATGATAGCAAAGCTATCATTTTGTTGATTTTCAAAAAGAGGAAATACATATTGTTTTTTTCTTCATTTGTAAAAGCATTAAATTCTTACATAATCTTGCTTCAAAAGGTATATTGTATGACATTTTATAATATACCTGTGTGTTTTCTTCATAACAAAAATGATAATAATGTTATCCTTTTCATCTATAAACAAGGCAAGTTATTGTCTCCTAATCCTATTTATAATATATTTACTTTAGGAAAAATATGTGTTCTAAATATTTTATTTGAATTCAAGAGGAAAAAGTTTTGTATTTTATGGAAAAAAATGTACAAGAAGGGTACACCAGAATGTTGCCAGATTCCATTTAAACAATAACAAATGTAAGATAATTTTTTGAAAATCTAAGAGCATCGTTTCCTTGCCCAACTTGATACTAAAGAAAGTTCTCTATGGTATTTTTATATAAAAACTAACCCTTATAGAACAGTTCAATGATACAAGTAAAAATAAACGGTAATAGTGCAATGATATATGGCATCAATGGAAAAGTCTTTAAAAGCAATATTTAACATTTCTTAAGGATTTCCTGATGTTTAATCTTTCAATAGACTAAACATATGAGCAGGCCAGGCCCAATGGGTTAAGCCATGCCTGGGAGAGACTAAAGGGGAGTGAAACCGACTGAGTGTCCTGGAAAGGTTATTGATCCACCGATTCTTTTTTTGGTAGCCATGACTGAGACATGAGTTGGCAGTAATTAAAATGACTTACACACTGGGACGGTTTCAAACTCAAATCTTCGACTGAAGACACCATAGCCCGCTGCTGTGCGTGCTCGAATTTGGAAGACATATACTGAAGCTGGTTTCAAACCCTCTGCGGTAATAGTTGCCTCTTTAGATTTGATAATCGTATAGCTGGTCTCTTGGTCCTTGAAATTCAATTGAAGAAAAAAAAAAGCCAACACATGAATTACTAATAGCAGCAAAATATATAAGCATAGATCAGAAAATAAGACATAAACCATTGGACACTCAATTAGTACTGATTTTATGCAGTAGAAAGAAACCTGCATACCCTAGTTATGTTTTGTAGAACTCAAGGTTGGTGGATGAAATGTTCTCCACCCAAGCACCACAGTAGTCTTTGGTTTAAAATACATTTTTGAAGCTTTTAAAATAAAATTTTGCTAAAGATGATTTAAAAATATATTTTAGTATTTCTATTTGTGAGCTTGTTTTCCTCAGGGATATTTTATCATGCACAGTAAACATACTTCCTTTCCTAGAGAAAACACAATGTCTTACATTCAGTCAGAGAAGACTTATGCTTGAAAATCTTTAGTGCACTAGAAATCTAAGTATCTTCAGGGCTTGGGAGAATGTATGAGCACTTCATCAGAGATCATTAATTTCATTTCACAAAGTCTAAATGGGGAGGATTGATTAATGTAAAACCACAAATAGGCAAACGTTGTTCCTTTTAGTAAACTTTCTATTTTTTTACTTATATGTGTTCGGGGTTGGGGTGAGTAGTGAATGCAGATGGAGGGAAGAAAAACATTACTGGAAAGATAGTTTTGGAAACTAAAACAAAGAGGAAATGTTCCTTTTTCCACTGCCCCACATAAAAGTCTAGACTAAACCATCCATAATCCCCTAATTTCTCTCTGAATTTACTAAGTTAGATATAAAATCTTAGCTGTTAAAAAGGATTTAAAACACACAAAAGTCCGTTTTGAACTTTCTCCTCTCTTATATTTTTCTATGTAATATCTTAACTAAACTTTTTTTCTAAAAGTCTGTCCACATATATTGTATTTCTGACACATTTTAAAGGACTAACTGAAGATAAGTAATGGTTAAGAAGTTTATACCCCATTTTTTAAGAAATGGTCCTTACTTACAATAACTTTATTGATGACTGAGGTGAGTAGAGCATAACCAAATTTCTCTCTAAAAAGTCATAGCTAAATTCTAATCCACAGAGGCTTTTGATGCATTCTAGACAAATGATCTTTAATTTTTCAATGTACAAATTAAATTAAGGTGTTGAACCTTAAATATTTAGGAAATTTTATCATCATTTTGCAAAGGAGTCAATACAGAAAGTCAAATACTATATAACCTTATTTAGTAAATAACTTTTTGTCAATCACAAATATTTATTGATCATCTACTATCTACACTACTGCCCCTTCCATAGCCAGGGGCACAATGGTGAAAAAGCAGCCAATTTCTTGAAGTCTTCCTTTAAAAAAGTGTAAAAAGCAATATTTTTCTTGGTAATATTGTACTTTTCAGGTTAGCTCTGCTTGTAGCAATAATCTTCAGTAAAAGACAAATAAAATATCTGTGTGTTGATATTATTTTCATTTAAAATAATATTATTCATTTAAAGGTGATTTAACTTGGTAAAGAATATAGTCACAGCTAAAGTATGAGATTCTGACATAGTTGACATAAATACAATTTTTGAATAAATTATAAACATTTATAATGCTAAGTAAAATGGGTGCTTTATTTTATTTCATTTTTTAATGGAAGAGAAGAGAAATAACAGGGTTATTTCTAACTAACCCATCCATGTCATTAATTGTGTAATGTGGAAACATTCTCTCTGAACCTCAATTTCTTCCTTCGTTTAAAATGGGAATGCAATTACTCAAAGACTATTGTGAGGATCTAAAGGCAGACATGGACATACAGATAATACAGACAGCACCAAACATGGTCTCCCTAGCACAGTAGTTCTTAGTTTGATTATTCCTGTCCCTATATTATGCTGCTATTTTTTTCCGTTGAAAAGTAAAATCCAAACCATGATTGTAATTCCCTACTATTGAAGTTATAATTATTACATTTTGTAAAAAAAAAAAAAACAGAAATTGATACGTTTGTCACAAAAGGAAAAAAAAATATGAGGAAACTGGAGTGCTGCTATTTGAAATAATGTATTATCTAATATCAACTGTACAAAAATATACCACATTTTGTCTGATTTATCTGTAGCATCAAGTAATAGTTGGTCATTTCTTATTTAAGGTCTTACCTAATGGTATATTGTCTCTCTGAGTTAGCTGGATACTGCATTACTGCAGGGATGTGAGCAAAGCACACATCTAAGGGATCGAAACTATTAAACACACCTTTCGAATTATCTAAGTTATCATCCCAAATTTGCCTTTGTTCTATTCCTCTAAATCACTCTTGCATTTTAGTTTTCTTCGTATTGCACACCCTAAGTACACATTTTTAATATTCACAACTGCTTGGTTGCCAAGTCCTTGGTCAGGGCAGTGGCTTTTGCTGCCCTCATGTCCCAGCTGGGCAAATGAGCGACATTCCCAAGCTGCTTAGCAAACACTGTTCACACGCAGCGAGGGGAGGGCCTCAGCAGAAAGAGCCAGCTGGCAAATACCCTGCCAAGGGGAAGCTTTCCTTTGCTTCTGCCTTTAATTAAGAGATGGCAATGGGCCCATCACCATGCAGGAGGAGAGAGACCCAATGACCTCTATTAGAGCAGGGCAATCACAGGCAGAAATGCCAGCTGGCAAATGCATATGCCCTGGAAAGCTCTGCCACCTGTGTCTGGCCAAAAGCCACCCAATGAAATGGTGGTGTCATTCTGAAAGTTCAAAACAAGCTCTGAACTGCTATTAGGACCCACATCTAAATGAGTATTGTTATTTTAGGAAATAAATAATAATGAGGCATGTTAAATATTAAATTTTTTTCTATGTATATTTTATTTGCCCATTCAAAAATTTTACTCAGAAAAAAGTTCTGGGGATGAATATCTTCACTGTTAAAAGGGAAATATTAACCAAGAGATGTTAGTAACCTTCCCTAAATAATATATTATATAAAGGTTTAGGTCTATTAAAGTATGGAAATAATCAATTTGTTATTCATTTATTAAGCATATAGAAACCTTTTTTTTCTAAAATCACTTGTTCATACATTAAGTTATGCTAATAATGGAATGTATTAATACAGAGTTGTGTATAAAATATAAAATCAAACTACACTGAATCAATATAATTGAAAATGAAGCCAAACTATAAATAATTTCACAACACAGAAAATACACAGTAGGAGAAATAGAAAATGACCCTAACACTTGTTTAATAATTGTTCCAACAGAAGCATCAGCTTAAAAAAGATAAAATCTATACAGTCTTGCTTCTATTGAATATTACATGTGTAATGATACTCAAACTCATGCCGGAAGATGATAGTGAAAACGTTGGGTGTTTGAGTTTATGTCATAAGACAATTTTCTTAAGATTAAAAAGAGGACCAGTAATTGTTCCCTTGATCCAGCTAATTAGTTTAGGGGAAGAAAAACAATGCAATCAAATAAGCACTTCCCAGCTTTTTAGTCTTCCTGCTGTTGAACATTATTTCACCTCAGATATATATATTTAGATATACAGATTTTGGTGTTTGGTTGTTTTAAAATGCCATGATGCATTTCAGCTTCTTTAAAAATTACAATGAAAATTTGGAAACTTAGAACGTTTACAAAGGAATTCAGTATGTGTTTGTGCATATTCATATAATTATTTTTCTAGCTTTGCATTAGTATATCGCAATAATGATTATAAAAACTCCAATAAGGAATACAAACCTTAATATTACAGACTATTTTTGAGTACAGTATGTGTTTAAATTGTAGACCTTTGGAATTTGTAATGCAACTTTGGACTAACAGGAATAACAGGAGAGACTAAAGTCACTATATTCTACTTAAATAACCCACTTCCGTTTACAATAAGCACTGTAAGCCATATTCCAACATACCTTTGTTTCAGAGATATTCTCTTAGGGCATTCTTGATGGAACATATATCTCTTTTGCAAAATGTAAGTATATTTTATACTCTCTAATAATCAGTTACATGTAATGATATTACAGGACATTCTTAGAAAGATATCTATTTAAAAGTGATAATTGATTGGTAATTTTTTTATAATATCATATGAACATTGTAGAGATACTAAAAACCTATAAAGAATATGAAGAAAGAGGCCCCCTGCACATACCTACTCTTTTGTTGACTGTTGTATTTTGCACAGATAATTGTTGAATCAACAAATGAAAAAATAATTTTTAAATTAAAAAAACTATGAAGCATTAATATGTCAATGCATTTTCCTACTCTCCTTCATCTATGCATCTTGGACATTTTACTAATTTTTACTAATAGGAATTCAGTATTTTTTGTATTTTTGTACACGTATAAGGGGAATACTTTGTCCCCTTCCCTTTGCCAATGTCCTAGTTTAGGTAATTTCTTAATTTCTGGAAAGTAAGCTTTTGTGCTTTCTGCCACCTGGCCAACTCGTTCCTAAGAAAGGAGGGTGACGTTTCTGTGAGTTTCAGAGAAGGAATTAAGGATGTGTGGTTCACTACTGCCCTTTTCATTTTGGGTTTGCTTGTCTTCAGTATGTCTGCATTCTTTTCTACTCCTACTTCCATAGACAAACACTTTAGGGTCGGGGTCTCTGTCCAAGGTCATAAAGGCAGATGGGTGGCTATCTATCTTCATCTTTTCCATTGGAACTAAGACGTGGTTCTGGGTAAGTGTGTTGGTCCTTCAGATCTAAACCCTCTCTTCAGTAAACTGTACAACAATTATAGTAGGGTGGGAGTGGGAATAGTAGGCAGTCTGATTGTGGTGACTTTTCTAAGCCACATATTTAAATGCAATTTTCACATTTCTAAATTCAACTTTAGCTTCCATTTGTAATATTTCTTTATGAATAGCTTGCTTGGTTGTGGTTTCAGAAAATAGGAAAGGGAATGATTATTGCTTTTAGACCTCAATAACTGTCATGGCAAAATAACATAAGACCGGACCTTAGAGACAGCTCAGAGAAGATGAGAAAGTCAAGACATGATAGGGAATGTAAGACATATGTCTTGTTTTGCATCCTCAAATTTTAAAATAAAGTTTAGACTGTGGTGCTAGACTTTTGTTACAGTTTCATAAACTATACAGGTTGTACATATAGCTTCTCTGCCCATAATTCCTTAGCACTATAGGTGTTACACAGAGTAACTGTCAATAAACAGAGGTCATTTTCTTTTTGGCATGCCACAGTTACTAAGCTCAACAGCTTAAGTGCTTGCAACACTTTCAAAATAACCTATAACTTCATCTCTTAATTCTGTTAAGCCTAGTTACACTGATGTTAGACTGCACAGCAGCACAGGCAGCATTAACTATTTTGCAGAAGAAAAGCATGAACAGAATGTTCTGTGTATACTTCAAGCCCCATAAACATGATTGCAGAATCAACTGCCATTGATTTATGCATCAACTTGCAACCTACTCTCCTACAAATTGAATAACTGAAATTGCTAAAATGAAAAAAAAGATAGGTCAATTATTATTCTTCTAATCCTACCTTTTCAAAATATTTGATTTCATACTCCAAGATGATTCCATTGGGACGATCTGGCTCTTGCCAAGACAAAGAGATACTGTTTTTTGCAATCTTCCCCTTTTTCACATTGGTGACTGGAGAGGGGGCTGCAAAATAGTACAAATAAAGAGTCATACGATTAACAGAATTCTGAAATTCCAACCAAATTCTTGTTCACACACCTAGACATTTACTGAGTGATTACCTTCTGTGTAAAATGCTTACTGCCATTTTGGGAAAGAAGCATAATAAAAATCCCAAACAATTAAATTTTTTCTTAAACTCAAAACAATTTTATTATTTCTGTTCAACACATGTTTTAAATATTGTGAATGATATTTACAAATATAAATCAGCTAAATGTCCTGAGCATTTTTTCATAATCAAACCTTATTATTATAGAATCTGAAATCCACACTTTCTCCATAAAGTTTCTTGATGACTTAATGGATTTTCAATGTTTGTAAACTCTATGGACACTGTACAATCTATCCCATTATGCTAACAGATACATGAATGCCTGTATTATCATATTTCCACATATTAAGTTTTTTTATCATTTATTACTTTGAAATTACTTGGGTCCTATAATCATCAATATTCTATACAAAAATATACTGGAGAGTTTTCTTTCAAAGATTTGTTATTACATATGTATTATGTCTTAAAATCAAATAGAAGAATCATCTTCCCTCATTTCCATCTTCTCCACATATTTAATGAAATATCCCAATCACTTATGGTGCCCATTACTTTCTGCTTTAGTGTCACCTAAATGAAAGTAATATCACAAAAATTGAAAAAAATATGTATGTTAATACATGTATGTTCTGGGTATCTAGGCTCCTTTTTGAATTCACAAAATTTTTGGGTATTTGACCCAACTTATCAGTTTTATCAATCTGTTATGTCTTCTATAGACTCTGGTTTTGACATCATAAAGAGGTATTGAATAATAATTTTTCCTATTGTTGATTGCCTTTATTATGCAATTTGTAGCTTTTATAAGAGGCACAAGATAGACCATCATCAGTTAATAAGTGGTTATTTTTCTCAGATGGAAAAAATGTCAGCCTAGTGAGCAGCTTACAACCAGAGGCATATCCTGACTTGCATAGCACCAGACAATGGGTGAAATTTAAAAACAAATAATTTCCAACCATTTTGATTTCTAGCACTTTTCAGACAAAATAACACACTGTCATTTAAGTCATACTTAATTATTTTTATCTACTCCATAGAAAATATAACCAAATCAGAGAAAACACCTTTACACATGACAGCAAGAACAAAGTTTAGAACTTTGTAGTGTGAAGGTGGGGTTGGGGAGAGGCTGAGCTTTAAAAATTTAGGCTAGGTCATGTCACGCCTCTGCTGAAAATCCTCTAGCACCTCTCTGTCTTACTGCAGGGTAAAACTCCCATCCTCAATTACACGCTAGGATCTATGACTTTCTGGTAATGTGATTCTGCTCTGCCCTTATCTTCTGTTTCTTTACCAACTGTGCCCCAGGCTTTCTGTTCTTAGGACACTACAGACGTGCTCCTACCTAAGTTAGGACCATTGTACTTGAACTTCGGTGGTCAGGGTTCTCTTCTCCCAGATCCCATCGTGGCCCTCTCCTTGACATTTTCCAGGTTTCTCTTTGAGGCATTCCCTGGCTACTCTACTTTCTCTAGTAATCAACCTTCACACTCGTCTCCTTTCATATTGCTGTTCCCTTTGCCCCTTCAGTGTTTTATTTTTCTCCTTAATCCTTGCATCTAGCACCATATGACATGCTATGTATCTTAATTAAATATTTGCTTTTTTCTAGCCCCCCCAAACCAGAAAGTAAGATTTATGAGGGCAGGGATATTGTTTATTTTGTTCACTGTTGAATCCCTAGCATCAAGAATAATACCTGAGACAGAGCAGGTTTAAAGAAATATGTAGAAGAAACTTCAAGGTAATATATACAAAATCTTTATTTTTATATATTTTTTGGTTAATGGCAATATACTCAAAAATTAAATATTAAATTAATATTTAATATTAAATAATATTCTCAATGAAATTAAAATCAATAGAGGTACACATAATCTGCAAGCTAGCGATAGGTTTACTTTTTAGTGTTTTGTGTATACATAATGGGGTTATAATGTCTTAGTGTTGTAGTGTATGCTTTTTAATTCTTTTAATTTCATTCAGGACTTGATGATCTTCAACTTCAGAGGATTCGTATTTTCATCCTTGTCTTATTTTTATTTTCTTAAAGACATCTAGTTTCATAAATTTTTCCAGGAATACTACAGAAAACTAGTGCCCTTTTAAACTAAAACAGTCTAAAAGCAGCTTTGAAATTGCAGTTTGTTTTGTTCCATGGAAAGTGTAATTAACTGTCAGTTCTCACTATTTCACTCTGGCATAGATTCAAAGTTCCTATTGATTTCTCGAGAGAAGAGTCATACCAATTCTGGGTTGTGGGCAGATCATCCAGAAAACATGGCAAGATAAAAGAGTTTGCTATGGACTCCCTGGATCATCATAGCATTTGTGATAAAATAACAAATTCTCTGAAGTAGAAACACTAACAGAGGACTAAGGAAGATAGCAGACTACTTTGATCTCTTGTAGGAAACCAGGAAGATAACTTCAGCTATCGACAGTTTTCAATAGTAGACTTGATTACTTTAGTTTATTCAACAGTGTATATATATATATATATATATATATATATATATATATATATTTATAAACTGTCATGAACCATGAATTACAACTATTTTTCCCATAACCATTATTAATTCATTGCATCATACATTAGGATAATATTAGGTGGAGATTTCTGCTTTATTTTAAAACTTAATCAGTTCTTTTAATAAAATAATCAACCTTTTCAAAGCAAAACTATCAAATGTCAGTACAGATATGACCAGCCTGAAGTGGAATGCTTTGCCATTTACTTATATCCATCATATTTAAGCATAAATTATTTAGATTTCAAAGACTGGTTGATTTGTTTAACAAATGCTATTCATTTCTAAATTCCGTTTCCTCAAAGGCTAAGACGTACTTTTTAAACTAATGAGCCAGGAGGGAGAAAAGAAGATGATTTCTGAGCTCAGGAGAGTTCAGGAATAATTTCCTCTCTGACAAGACAATTTTTGCATCACCTGAGTAAAAGTGATGGAAGTGGAGACACTGACAGGTCCCAGGAACACAATGATGATGCACAAATTGTGAATAGCTGTAATCTTCCACTAACATCAAGTATTTTGCAGGAATTAAGGACATTAAAAATATTTGTAACCAGACCTGTCAGCATTAAAAGACAGGTTTAATTTATCTTATTTGCCTGCCTCACATGTACCTCTCTCTCTCATTTTTTTTTTTTCTACTCAAATTTCTACGAAGTAAGCCTGGAACAAAAATGAGAATGACAACTGTAAGAAAACATGTAAGAGAAATCAAGTGGTGATGAGAACAAAATCATTTGCACTATTACTGAATTTTAGTTTTTGGATATGTAGAAATATTCTGAATTATTATCTCTGTATTGACACTGACCTTTGAGTGTCTGTTTAATAAGGAAGATGCTGATCCTTTAGGCAAGTAACAGTTCCCAATATGAAGTAATTGTTTGAATGTGGTTTTTAAATAAAATTTTCAACTTAGAATGGTTTTATGTTTATAAAAAAAATGACAAGGAGAGTACAGATAGTTTCCATATATCCACACATAGTCTCCCCTATTATTAACATTTTACATTAGTATGGTACATTTGCAACAATTACTAAGCCAATATTGATACATTACTATTACCTAAAATCTATTCTTTATTCAGATACCCTTAAATTTCTGTTCCAGGATCCCATCTAGCTAGCATACTATCTTACGTTTAATCATCTTATGTCCTTAGGCTCCTTGTGGCTATGACAGTTTCTCAGACTTTCTTTGATTTTGATGACCTTCACAGTTTTGAGGAGTACTGATCAGGTAATTGCCAATATGTCTTTCAATTTATATTTGTTTTATGTTTTTCATTAGACTGGGTTTACAAGTTTCTAGGAGGAAGCCCACAGAAGTCAAATGTCATTCTCATCATATCAAGGATATATGCTATCAACATAACATCAACGTTGAGTTAACCTCAGCCACCTGGCTCGAGTATGATTTATCAGATTTCTCTACTCTAAAATTCCTCCTTTTCTTTCTCTCCATGCTGTACTTTGGAAGGAAGTCACTGCACAGCCCACACTAAAGGAATGGGAAGGTATGATCCACCTTCTTGAGGGTGATGCATCTATATAAATTATTAGGAATATTTTTTGCATAAGTGCTTTGTCTATTACATTTTATTAATTAATTTATTAATTTATCAGTATGACATTAATAAATATTTTTAATACTTTGATTTATAATTCAATAGTACTCTATTTTGTTGCACACATTTTTTACCTTTAACTTTTGTGAGCTTTTTTTCAGTTAGTCCCTTCGGCTATTCATTGTAGTTTGTTTTTTCTTTTTTCTTTTTTTTTTTTGATCAGTTTCTTACTTTATTGTATCACAAGACCAGATGTTCTGAGCTCATCTTGCATATGTACCACCCCAGTCCTCAAACTCCAAGTTCCTTCTTGGAGTTATTTCTCCAAAGAACTGATTTTTTTTTTTTTACATAGGCAGGCACCGGGAATCGAACCTGGGTCCTCTGGCATGGCAGGCAAGCATTCTTGCCTGCTGAGCCACCATGGCCCGCCCGGAACTATGATTTTTTTTGTTTTGTTTTAATTAGAGAATGGTATTAGAAAACAAGATCTGGGTGTTAGGTGTTAGGTGTGCTTCTTGTTACCTTGATGTTGCTGATTCTAGGCTCTTTCAGCTGCAAGAGCAAGGGAATAAATGTGTATATACTAACCCGTGTATATACATGTACCTATAAGTATTTATATATGATATCTAAATGACCAGGAACTGTCTGAAACAACTATTCTGAAGTTCCGGAGAACAAAAGAGCACAATACAGTATGCAGGGAGAAGCAGGAGGAAGAGGCTGATAAATTACGGTAAAGAATAGTAAATTGCTCTCCCTGAGAGGATGCTCACAATGCCCACACTCCAATCTCATGGCAGGCTGCTGTGGGATCCAGTGCGTGGCTAGTTCGCTAGTGACAGAACAGGACATAGAAATGCTCTTCCTTGAGACCAGGAATGGGCAGAGCTGATTAATCATCATGGCTTTTGATTAGCAAATTGGAAATTCTGAGTGCCCAGCTCTAAGGGCAGCCATTGTTTCAAACGGCACTAATAGAGGTGACAGTGGTAGAGCCTTAAGGACACCGTACTTCCTCAGGGCAGCAGGGGAAAGTTAGCTGAAGGGCTGCAATTGTTGGGCTGACCAGGAAAGCTCAGATATGGGGAGCCAGAGGAGAAACTCTTGGTACCTTTCCTGATCTCCTCACTAGGACATTTTGAAGCTGGTTTGCATCCTGTTTCAGTTGGGAGAGATAGATTTGGGAAAGTTCTCTATGGTGTGTACCTCCACCCAGAATTTTTCTTCCAAGTAAAAGCTTCTTGAAACAAGGAAAGCAGTATAAGAAACTCTAGAGGTGACTTGTCTGTGGCAAAGTCCCGCCAGCTTCAAACACCAAGGAGAGCGAGATCTGTCTCCTGGGAAACAGAGGGGATAAGCAAACTTCTAAAAACAGGGGAACTCCAAAACAATTAGCAAGCAAATGTCTAAGACAAGACAGAGGGCCAGAAAAGAAGGGAAAACACTGCACCCTGCATTTGTCTTGGCAGGACTTTCCTGAGTAGGAAAAACCTAGAAACAGACATTCAGAAAATAAATCCCAGTGTTAACATTTTAAAATATTAAGCTATACACGAACAATAAAAGACCACAAAACAAACAAAGGAACAAGGAATGACTAAAGGAAGAAGATTAAAAAAAAAACAGAAAACAAAGACAAAATGTGGTCATAACAAAAGTATCCTTTTAAAAAAAAATGATCATATAAATGATCAAAGAGATGAAGGAAAATAATTAGAACTAAAGGGTGTCAGGAAAACAATGATCATGCAATATGAGAGTCTTAGTAAAGAGAAAGAAAGTTTAAAAAAGGATCCAAGTAGAATACTGGAGTTGAAGACCATAATAACTGCAATGAAAAATTCCCAGGAGGATTTCAAGATGGCAGAAGAAAGAATCAGTGAACTTGATGACAAGACACCTGAAATGAGTCAGACTGAGGAGCAGAAAGGAAAGGAGAAATAATAAAGCAAAAATAGTCTTAGACACCTCTTAGATATCATCAAGCACAACAATTTCAGGATTGTGAGATTCCCAGAAGGAGAAGAGAGAAAGGGGCAGAAGGAATATTCAAAAAAATAATGACAAAACTTCCAAAAGCAGGGCAGGCCACGGTGGCTCAGCAGGCAGGAATGCTTGCCTGCGATGCCAGAGGACCCAGGTTTGATTCCCGGTGCCTGCCCATGTAAAAAAAAAAAAAAACTTCCAAAAGTAACAAAAGACATGAACATACATTTTCAAGAAGCCCAGGGAACTTCATACAGGCCAAGTGATCAATGAGTTAAGGAGGAAATAAGAATCAAAATTAGGTAATATTTCAAAGTGAATGAGAATGAAAATACAATATAGAGAGGCTAATGGATGCAGTGAGGGCAGTGCAGAGAGAGAGAGAAATTTCAAGTCCTAAATGCTTACATTAAAAGAAAGAAGGTTTCAAATCAGACTCTTAACCTGAAAACTGGAAGAACTAGAAAAAGAAGAACAAACTAAACCTACTGTGAGCTGAAGGAAAGAAATAAAGATGACAGTCCCAAGACAAATTAAACAGGGAAAAAAAATAAAATAAAATCCATGATACTAAAGTGGTTCTTTCAAAAAAATCAATAAAATGGCCAAACTTTTAGCTAGATTGATGAAGAAAAAGACAGGGTAAAATTAAATAAAATCAGAAATTAAAAGCAAGATATTACTACCAATATGAAAGTCAGATAAAGAAACTACAACTAAAGAAAACTACAGCCAAAATATCTCTGATTAATACAGATGCAAAAATCCTCAATAAAATAATAGCAAACTAAATCTAACAGCATAATAAAATAATTATACACCATGATAAAGGGAAATTTCTCCCAAGTATGCAAGATCTGTTCCACATGAAAAAATCAATTAATGTAATATACCAAATTAACACAGTGAAGAAAAAACCCAAAATGATGAACTCAATTGATGCAAAAAAACAAAAATGTATTTGACAAAATCCAGTACCTCTTCTGGAAAAAAAAAATGGAAACTTCTCAACATGATAAAAGCACTGTACATGGATAAAAGGCATACCTATGACTAACAGCCTCCTTAATGGTGAAAGTCAGGAAACTTTACCTGTAAGATCAGAAACAAGACAAGGTTGACCACTGTCTTTATTGTTATTCAACATGTTACTATAAGTTCTTGTCAGGGCATTACGTACAAAAACAAACAAACAAAAAATAAAATAAAAGGTATCCAAATTGGAAAGGATGAAGTAAAATTTTCCTCATTTGCTGATGATATGACTCTACCACAGGAAATCCTGAAAAATATACAGCAAAGCTCCTACAGCTAATAAATGAATGCAGCAAAGTTGTGGTATACAAGAACAGCACCCTAAAATCATTAGTGCTACTATACACAAGCAAAGAACATTCAGAAGAAGATATCAAGAAGAAAATTCCATTTGCAATAGCAATTAAAAGAATAAAATACCTAGGAATAAATCTATCCAAGGATGTAAAGGATTGTATACAGGAAACAACAAAACATTGCTAAAAGAAATCAAAGAATACCTAAATAAATGGAATGTCATTCCATGTTAATGGATTAGAAGAATAAAATATCAGTAAGATGTCAATTGTACCCAAAGCAATTGGTGGATTTAACACAATCCTAATCAAAATTCCACCAACCATCTTTGCAGAAATGGAAAAAAAAAAAACACTATCAAATTTATATGTAAGGGGAAATGGCACTGAATAGCTAAAACCATCTTGAAACAAGAAGGAAGATTGAGGATTTACACTTCTTGATCTTAAAACTTATTACAAAGTCACAGTAATCAAAACTGCATGATACTGGCACAAGGACAGATATATGGACCAATGAAATCCAATTGAGAGCTCAGAAATCAACCCTCACATTTATTACCAACTGATTTTGAAAAGTGGCACAGTACCACTCAATTGGGAAAATATATTCTCTTCAACAAATGTTGTTTGGAAAACTCGATCTCCATTTGCGAAAAACAGAAGGAACCACAACCCTATACCTTATACAAAAATGAATGCAAACTGGATAAAAGAACTAAATATATGACCTAGAACCATCAAACTCCTACAAGACAACATAGGGAAACATCTTCAGAATCTTGTATTAGGTAATGGTTCCTTAGAATTTGCACCCAAAGCACAAACAACCAAAGAAAAATTAGATAAATGGGACCTCTGCAAAATTGAAATATTTTGTGACTCAAAAGACTTTATCCTGAAAGTAATATAACAACACAAACAATGGAACAAAATATTTGGAAACCCATATCTGATAAAGATTCAATATCCAGAATATATAAAGGAACGCTTAAACTTAAAAAAGACAAAGAATCCAATTACAAAAATGGGCAAAAGACTTGAACAGACATCTCTCCAAAGAATATATACAAATGGCCACAAAGTACATGAAATGACTCTCAACATCATTAGCTATCATGGAAATGCAAATGAAAACCACAATGTGATACTATTTCCAACCCATTAGAATGACTTTTATTAAGAAAAAAAAGAGCAAGGTTTAGAGATGATGCAGAGAAACAGGGATACGCATTCATTGCTGATGGGAATGTAAAATAATGCAGCCACTGTCAAAGACAGTTTGGCAGTCCTTCAGAAAGCTAAGTAGACAACTGCCAGCAAATCCACTACCAAAATAATTGAAAGTAGGGTCTCAAACAGAAATTGGCACACCATATTTGTAGCAACATTATTAACAATTGCCAAAAGATGGAAGCAACCAAAGCATCTATCAACCAATGAATGAATAAATAGAATGTGGTATATACATACAATAGAATAAATATTATTTAGCCATAAAAAGAATGAAGTCCTGATACATGTGATAACATGGATGAACATTGAAGACATCATGCTGAGTGAAATAAGCCAGACCCAAAAGGGCAAATATCATATGATCTCACGGATTTGAAACAATTAGAATATGCAAACTCATAGCGTTAGAATTTAGAATACGGTCTTCAGGGGACTGACTGGGGATGGGTACTGCGAGGTTAAGGCTTAACATGTACAGCATTCCTATTCGGAATGCTGAGAATGCTTTGGCAGTATATGTGGTGATGGCAGCACAACATTGTGAATGTAGTTAACAGCACCAAAATATATATCTGAATGTGATTAAAAGGGGAGATACTTGATTGTCTATATGACAATAACGTTTGTTTTTAAATCTGTGGAGCTACACTACCCAGTGAGCTCTAACTTAAACCATCAACAACACTTAATAGTACAGTTATCAAAATGTGCTTTCGTGAATTGCAACAAATGCTTCATACCAATGCAAGGTGTTAATAAGAGGGTGGTATATGGAAATTCGGGGTATTATGTGTGCTTGTTCTTTAAACCTATAGCTTCTCTAATAAAAAAAAAATCTAGAGAGAATCAAGTATTTGTTAATGGTATTTAAAAATCAAATAAATATATCTCCAGATATCTTCACTTAACATGCCTATATTTGAGTTTTAGAACTTTGAGAAAAATAAATTAGGCAATATTGAAAGCCATTCAACCAGTGATAGTCCTCAAATGTGTTAAAAGTAACTTAAATGGTACTTTCTTATATTTCTTCAAAACCTGCATAGGGTAATGCATTATTTCATTTACACATAAAAGTTTAAGAATACATTATTTACATGTATCTTATATTTCATTCCAGTAGGTCAAATCTCTCCAAAGGAACTGTCAGTATCTGCAAGCTGGAAGCCATCGCTTCTATGTCACCAACCTATAGCACCAGCCATGTTCTCAAACCCATACTCTTGCATTTTGATTTTGGCACTGAGCAACATAGGCATAACAATGAATTTTATGCTTGAATTGAGAGAATATAAAATATATATATATATATATATATACTGAAGATTTAAAGGAAGTCTAGAGACATCGTGTGGCAAAGAACTGGAAGTTAGTCACTATTATGCATACTCTGCTACATACTATTTCTATAAAATGAGATATCCTCAAAGATCTTTTAAAATATATACATATAAACAATTTCAATATACATATTTATATTCATAAAATAATTTATATAGATAAACACCTTTAATAATTATTAAAACTTAAGTGCATTTTAGTTATAAATATATTCCCTGGGTAAAGAATAAACTTTTGAAATGAAAGCAAAAACAGCTAGTGACTATTTGATGACTCTTTTTATGACGTTTTCTCTTCTCTCACTTTCCTGCAAGAGAAGGTGAAATCAGAGAAAGGCCTAAGTAGAAAAAATAAGCCCTGGATAATTTATTACACTCATATTTAACTTTAGAAATTCCAGAGATGTTGCATTATGGAAAAATGCAAAACTTAAAGCCATTTCACTTACCTTTGGTTTTTGTTTTTGAAAATGAATGAGCACTGAAATAAGCAAAGTGAATGTATTTCAATTTTCGTAAATACATCTCTATGTTTTCTCATGTAATAATTTAAATCAATGTGAGGTTTGCCATACTAAAAACCAGAAATAAAATTATAATGTGGCCAACTGCTTCCCTAAACTATGGCTCAAAGTGTAATAAAACATAATAATGAAAGCCTTAATTTTGAAAAAAAAAATTGGATTTTATTTTTATAAGCCAGCTGTAATCCAAATTGTTAGAGCCTTTAGTAATAATCTGAGTAACTATTTCTTTTTAGCATGTGTGGACTGAAATAAACACCACAAAAATTGATGGCTATTTATTCTTCCTATGAGCTTGACATTTTTGCCTTTGTATTATAAGTACTTTGATGGTAAAATACAAATTAATGTTTTGAATGCATAGTAAGCTACACAAAATTCTTAACTACAAATCAATTTTTATGAAAATAAATGATAAATGTTTAAATAAATTTGAAAAACTGCATGAAAGTGAAACAAAAGAGAAAGGAGTGTTATCAATATTGAGTAGTTAAGAGCACAGCACAATGTCAAAGCTATTAATCGTGTCAAATCGAAAATATATCCTCCTCTATTCTCATATAATGAGCAAGTATTTGGAGTAATGTGTTTATGTAAGTTTTCCTGATAAATGGACTTTCAACTTATTCAGTGTGAGGGAAAAACATTTTTTTTAAATTCCATTATTTTCAGTATGGACAATGTAATGCCTACACTGCTTTTTAAAATATATATATATATATATATATAATTATCTAAAATAATTCTAATTTTACACTATTATTCAAACTTTGTTTTATATCCACCTTTTGAAAGATTTTCACCACAAGGCAACAAACAGAAAATATCACTGATCTCATTTTATTTTTATGGTCATGTGCTTGGTCATATGCCTTAATTAGCTGATTTCCTTCAGAACATCCCGAATCTGTTCTGAGTACAGAGCATTAACTGAAATGGATTGAACTGACATGTGAGCAATGGTAAAAGTAATGGTTAAGAATGTCTACATTTGAAAACAGCTAATTGTTAAGCTCAGTTCATCCTGGAAAATCTGTTAATGTTTGTTTTTGTTTTAAAACTGAATTTATTTAAAATTTCTCTTTGACTCTAATCTTGCGTTGGCACCAACTATTGGATAACAATTTCCCCATGGATGTTCAGTTTGTGCTATTTCTGCTTTCAACATTAGACAGGGAAATCACAAATATACTCAGAGATCTCTGCAAAATACCAAAATACAATCAGTCACACTGTGCCTGTGGAGCAAATGAGTTCATATATGCAAAGTGCTCAGCACAATGTCTGCAAATAAAAGGCACCGTATCAGTTTACGGCTAATATTTTTTATTAAATGTATTCTGTGGAGAATAATTTGTGAACAATTATCTCATATATTTAGCCAAAGTTTAGGCAGAATTTCATATCTGTGTAGACGTATACATTGTATATGTATATTGGTTTAGGTAGTTTAAAGAAATGTAGGTATAGATAAATCCTCATTTTTGTGCACACACATGCACAAACACACATTTGGGCATGTGTACTTTTTATACGGGTGGTTTGATGAAAGTGCATGTAATGATTACTCTGCTATACTTGTTTTAGAGTATGTGTTGTCATTTGAAGTGACGAAAATGAGTAACTGGATTTCC
Source organism: Myrmecophaga tridactyla (assembly GCA_004026745.1). Lineage (NCBI taxonomy): Eukaryota > Metazoa > Chordata > Mammalia > Pilosa > Myrmecophagidae > Myrmecophaga > Myrmecophaga tridactyla. The sequence goes on from PVIY010002941.1 coordinate 90,708, forward strand.
TAAATAAATGAAAATTGCAGTTGCTGAATTATATTATAAATATATTTAAATTTTTAAAATGGAAAAATGAGGTAAGCATTTTATAATAGGTATGCACACATACATTATATATGATCTGTATATATAGTTATTATTATGTTGTCATTTGAAACCACTGGCAAAGAAAAATAACCACAGTGCATTCTCAACACACCTGGTATCCATGGTCTCCTCTAGAGAAAGAAGTCATTTAGAGGTTTCTTTCTCAAATAAAAATTCAATCGGCTCATTCAGACAGAACCTACAATCACTCCGTCTTAAAAGCCTGCAACTGGATCTCTTGATATACGATCTCAGTGAAGTTTCGAAAAGACCGTTTTTTTAAAAAACTGGCTTAAAATATCAGTTGCTCTAGAGAGATAGTATTCTTTTAACAAAAAGAACCTATGAATTGAAATATTCCATGAAGTGTCATTTGCTTTGTCAAACACTTGATGATCATAAAATGGTGAAAATTAATTGTTTTCAGTGGGAAATAAAAGCAGCTTAATTACATAGAAGGTTTTGTTATGTGATAAATCTTAATAGTATTAAGCTATATGTTTCAAACATTGTTTTGAAGTCATATTCACAATAATGTTAATTGGGAAAGCAATAATAAATATAGGGAACTAAATTACTGTCATCTATAGTCACCATTCTCCAAAGCAATCAAGCAAGTTATAAAAACAAATTAGGTTACCTGGCAAATAATGTGGCACAGATGGGAAACAAATCAGCACAGTATTATTCTATTGCATTATGTTCGAGGGGACATAAATTCATAGATAAATTCCAATAGTATTTATCAATGTTAATCCTCAATTATTTGATATAGCAATTTGTTTTATAAGTGGATAAATGATAGGTCAATAAATATACACCCCATAACTCAAGTTCTTTTCTTCATAAAAATTAATCTATCCTTAAAAAACATAAAAAAAAATAATCTAACCTTACAAATCCAAAGTACATAAGGTCTTGTTAACCACAGAATAAACCTCTAACAGTAACGAAGCAAAATAAAATATGGAAATTTCAATTCAATTCTTAATTACTTCAAGATTTTCAACAATGTAAATTTAATCTGGTCTAACATTTTTAGAAGTTTAATAGACAATCCAGTTTTTTGTTTTTTTTTGCTCACTCCCAATTGGTCTTAATCTTATATAGCTACAAAACAGTAGGAAGTTTCCACCAAATATGAATTTACCTACTGATTATTTAAAGAACCAGATTAGATTTCTGTTACACCATTAAAATTCAAAGCCATTGCATCTTTCTTCTCTAAGTACATTCTCTCTGAGGCCATCTGCCAAGATCCTTTTAAATCTGAAGTGATGCCAGTAGAAACAAAAATTAAACTTTATAGCTACAGAATAACCAGGGAAACCAAGTAGCATTTGTCATCTGTTCTCATAAACCTCCGAATCACAATATCTTTAAATAGTACAATTCATAGCAGCAACATAACAGCCTGTAACTAGAGAAAATACAAGATTAATGATTTCAGTGAGTCAGCCTTCTAAATTCCAGAAGAAAGCCAGTGACAACATTCTGTTTCAAATTTATAATGTTATCAGATCTTTAAATCCTCAGCTCTTACCATGGGACTGATTTCAATGAATCAAATCATATATACTCCAAGTTGTGGGGCAATCTCAGCCAAATACTCAAGTTACATGTACTACCATTTACTTAGAGAGATTTCTAAAGTCAACAGAATATAGCACATATATATTTGTCATCAGAGGTTCAAATGGCATAAAACCCATAGTTATGTTCCATTAGAACAGCAGTTTTTCAGATTTATTATTATTTTTTTAGAAAAAGGAAAACATGTACATAATCCTGGTTTTACTGTGTCCAAGATGAGGTATTTTGCATTGGAGGATATAGCAAAATTTCAGGTCTTGTCAGGAAGAACTAAGTCCAAATTTAGCTTTGAGAATTATTTGACAAATGTTGGCTAAATGAATGAATGAATACATGTATGAAAGAATAGATGGATAAGGGGTTTTGTAGTGCATCTATATTAAACATTCTGTGCAAGACATTTTATATTGTAAGCACTTTATACTCATTAACTCCTTCAATGTTCTCAATATTCTTAAGAAATAGGCACTATTTTTCTCCCTGTTGGTGGAATAAGAGTTAAGTAGCTTGTCCAAGTTCAGCTGCTCTTCAGAAAATGGGAGACCCAGCAGTCAAACTTTAGAATTTGTGTACTTAAGCATTACGCCATAGAATAAGGAAAGAAATGCTCATATTAGAGAGGCTACCCTTAGCACTTAATTGCACATTGAATTGTTTTTGTTAAAGATCGAATACTCAACGTATCTACTTTTCCCTTTAACTATTTTAACCATAAGTATTTTTGTTCAATTTCTTTGATTACTTCCAAAGCTGATAACCAAAGTAAACAGTACTCTCTGATAACAAAACTATGCAACTATTTATTGTCATATATACTGAATGCATTCTGTGAAGTGTAGTAGTGTCTACTCTGAACTGTACTACTAAAGCAATGGTTTCCATAATAAACCCAAAAGATAGCATTCAAATGTGTGACAGCTACCTATATTTACCTTTCTGCTAATGAAACCTGAAAATTGTCTTCAGGGAAACAAAACCCCAAGATAAATCATCACTCTCACAATTATTAACAGTACACAGGTAGTGACTGTTCTTCATATGGGGAGGTATACACAAAATGAACGTTGGGTTTTAAGCAATTGCCAGCATGTTAAATAATTTCAGTCTCCTCTACCACTCAGAAATGTGTATCTAAATTCTTTACGGCAAATATAATATAAATACCCATGAAAATCCTCTAACTTGGATATACTTTAAAATACATATTCCACAAACTTTGACATTTTATAGTTGGTAATAATAACTTGTAAGAAGTTACAAGAGAGCATGCAATGTCTGCACTGCAGAATAACACAGCAGAGATCTGCAGGACACAGATGTAAATCTCTCCATTTGTCCCAACATATTTCTTTTACACTCAAACTATCTTCCTCTTTATCTCATGAACTTTAAGAGACCTAGCTCTGCAAACACATAAGAAAAAGGAGTATTATCAACCATCCTCCTCCCCTTTCCTTTTTCTTCCCTTCTTTCTCTCCTAAAATTTGCTGAATAGTTAATGTGTCACAGACTTATGATCTGGGTGGTCAAACCATCAACTCCACATGTCCTGGCCAGTGATCATAAAACTGGCAACAATTAAATGAATTATTTTGGAAAATTATTAGATCCAGAGGTATACAAAGATTCCTCTGAGAATCTAACTACCTGCCACGCCAGACCATAGAGCACTTGAGTACAACGAGTAGCTTCGTTCATCTTTATATCATTTGTAAGTAATAAAATGACAAACACATCGGGGGGGGGGCTTAAAAATGACCTCATCAATCAAGAATCCAGCAAAACAAGAACTTGTGACAAGATTTTTTTTGAAAAGTAATGAGCCTGTAGCATGATCATTAAAAAACTTAACTGAATCTTGATTTTGCAAAATCTATGGGTAAAATTGACAAATGACATTTTACTTGCAAGTAAATTTTTATTTAAAAAGTCAAAAGTGAGTAAACTTGACAAAAACATTTCATTATAAGATTGATCCTATTTTAAGTTGAAAGTCTCACTATAAATCTTGTGAATAAAAATGAGCTAAGAATTACCAATTCTTATGACCTCAAGAAGGAATTGGGGTAGGAGATAAATATAAAGTGTTGCAGCAAACATAATTTTAATGCATTTTGAAAAGACATGGTTATATATAAATAACTGTTATAACATCAAGTTTGTATATGTAGAAATTGCCATAGATATATAGAAGTGATACAAGTAAGAGCAACTTATGATGAAATGGAATAATTTAAGAATAATGGGAGATAGGAATATTAGCAGCTCTTTTTAGAGAGTGTCCAATGTTAATTAATGAAGGCAAAAGTCAGAATATTTCTAATTCTCTACTTGAGAATCATCTAACTAGCCCAAGATTGCTATTGAGTTTTTGCTTCAATTAATCTATTATCATCATTTTTTAAAATTCATTTGTCATCAGTCTATCAATTATCACTTCTTAATGCTGTTGGTATATGTACAGGAGCATTCCTTATTTTATCTACTTATTTTTTGACAAAGCACGTAAATAAACTTGCTATATGAATTCATAAGTTATATGTACATATATGAATATATTCGCATAAATAATATGAAAATATATGTAGTGTCTCTTTATTTTAAGTATAATCAGCTAATAAGTGATCGAGTTGAGATATGAACCCAGGTGTGTCTGATTCTAAAAATATGTCACCTACTGCTTCTACATATAATGAGATGTTTAATAAAATTAATTCAAAGAAAGATGCTATATAATATTAGAAAAGTACAAATATCGATATTTATATATACATACATAATATTACATTTCACCTACTAATATCAAAGCATTATATAGATGGTATCAAGTCCCTAACCTGGAACAAAATAAAGAAATAGCAAGTATAATCACTATAAAGGTAAATTGAGAACTGAAACAGAATCTTCATAGTTCCTTAAAAATAGTATTTATATCTAACAGTTTTCTAGGTATTTTGCTGAACTTAAAAATTACCTCAATAATATGAATACGTTTTTTATTCTATAAAAATAGAATCTAAACTTAATCTAGGTGAAAGGGAAGACAGTTAAAAAAAAATCCGAATATTGCAATACCCAGTGTAATTATTACAACTCCATCTGATGGAACAAAGTAGTTAGACCATATCAATGGCTTATTTTGGCCAAAATTTAAGTTCTTGATTCCAGTCACTCAGTTACATTTCAATGCAGCCTCACTACAATATTCTATTGTATTAGGATTATTACTGTAATAAATTGCCACAAACTTAGTGGCTTAAAACAATTGAAATTTATTGTCTTACATTCTGAAGGTCAGAAGTCTAAAATCAAGGTGTTCCCAGGGATGTGTTCCTTTTGAAGTCTTCAGGGAATAACCCATGTATTTGCTTTTTCCAAGAGGCCATGCAAATTGCTTGACTCGCGGGCCCTTCCTCCATCTTCAGTGCACATCACCATAATGCTTGGTCCCATTGTTACATCTCTTTTTCCTCTAGATCTACCATCTCCCTTTTATAAGGACTCTCAGGATTAACTTGAGGGCACCAAGATAATGTAGGATAATCTCCCAATCTCAAAATCCCTCATCACATCTTCAAAGGTCCTTTTGCTATTCAAGGTAACATAGTCACAGGTTCCAGAGATGACACGTGGATTTTTTTTTTTTTTTTTTTTGGAGGGAAGGGGCATTCTTTTTTGTATCGAATTAAAGTGACATAGGGGTTATTATGTTGCTGTGCTACCTCAGCATCTCAGACCCTGCCCTTGGGTCCATCAGTGACCACCCCTGATTTGTGCTTACATAAAATAAACAGCTTCTCCTTTCTTACCTGGGTTCGTGCCCCTGGGAAAGTCAAATACAAACTTCACAATCCCCACTCTTGCTTGAGCAACTGCTACAGCTCCACCCAAGAAATATAAAAGCCTGGTCTCCAGGTCCACTGGAACTTTTTGCTCCCCATCTGCTTGGCTGGGCCTACACTCCTGGAATATCTCCCCAGGAGATCCCTTGAGGCCAGCCGCTTCTCCATGGGAACTTTGAAAGCTAATAAACATCTCTTTGATACATGTCTGGTGTCACTCATTCTTGTTGTGCCTGGCTATCCATATTGGAGAGCCTTTCAGCTCATTCAGCCTAGCACACTATAGATAATCTGATTTCTACCATGGTTGTATTTAATCTGCGTCACTTTGTGGGCTTTGCCTTTCCCACATAATACTAGATTTAAACAATAATGCTTATGACAATATCCTCATTATGAAATTGTTAAATGAAACTATCAAAATTATATATTAGGTATATATAGGCAAACACATTCTGTGGGGCTACTTAAGCAAAGTTAACACATCAATGTCATTCATTTAAGGTTTTTTTTCATTCTTGGAAATGGATCTAATCTCTCTTCTGAAACCTTGCTGAATATTTTAAAAGAAATTTTTAAGTTTATGAATGTTTTATTATCATATATTAAATCTCAACTTATTGTCAATGAGAATTTTAGATTTGTATAATAGGTGCTTGGTATTAGTACATAATTTTTATTGGCTGTTATACGTTTTTGGGCACAGAGTGAAAGCAGTTGCCACACATGGGCCAAGTATAATACTTGCAGCATTTGATAAACATGTATGCTTGAAGGCATAATAAATAGTTTTAATAGCATTTATAAGGCCTTCTTCAACCTCAAAGGGTTTTTAAAGTATAGAATATATTAAGAAACCAAAATATTACAGGCCTTGCTGTTGATTCTCTTGGCCATAAGGAGAAACCAAGTTATCTAATTAGATTGATAGATTTTAGAAATTAAGACTTTTTGCATAAAGCACTCGTCTAGATGTGGCTCCATTTTATTATTTCCCACTCTTTTTTTTTCTCAGTTTTATGGTTTCTGGACACCCCTGTTCTTTAGTAAGAGATCTTCTGTGTTTGTTTTGCAACGATCTTAGCATTAGGGGGAACTCACTTCTCTTTACTGAGCAATCCTGTGTATAAATTTAGTGTCTGAGAGCAGACAATCTCTACTACTCACTCTGATGCCAAAAAAAATCTGGAAGAATAGAGATAGAGAACTTAAAGGAAGAAAAAATCCACCCTGAATTGATCAGCGCTCTTCTCACAGACAGTAATGTGCCAATTAAATGCCTGCCTTATTGAAAATTTATTTTTCAATGTAATTTTAAATATGATGTTTTTCAACTTTTGGGTCTGGAACAGTTATTATCATGTTAGAATTGAATTAAACTTTTCTTCAGCGATGAAAGACATTGTAATATTTTCAGTGAGCAAAGAAAACAATAGTTCATAATGAAGTAACTATGCAAGATCAGGTTCTTTTTTGAAGTAGACTATGTAATATTTTGTGAAAATAGCTTAATTTGACTTACGTTCATAGTCGGCAATGTTGGTTTGGGAAGATTAATCTTTTGAGACAGAATTGCTCTGGTGAAATAAAAATTAGGGAATCAGAGGCCACTGTATAAATAACAGTAATTAAGTTTTTTTCTGAGAGTATTTAACACTTTCAAAAACTATGTCTGTGTTTTCTAAGCAACTATATTAATATGTATGAAAAGTATCAGAAACAAGCACCAAAAAATGTTACCTAATCTATAGAGATAAATGGTTTCTTGAGGCACTTCCATTTCAAATTAAATTACCTTCCCCCAAATTTTAAAATGTTTCTTTAGTTAGATGATCCAACAATTATATCCCTTTATGATTAAATCATCCCAAAAATAAGATGATGGAGGTATTGATGGGGTAATCCAAAGAATCAATGAATAAAAAGATTTAGGAACTGAATGTGTATTTTAAAATGGCTATTTAAAACTCAAGCAGTTATTATTATTATTATTTTTGGTACATTTCTGAGAATACAGAAAATCTAGTAAAATTGTTTTGGATTCACCAACACATTACACATTTAAAATGTATATATTTCAAAGAGTCAAGTCAGCAAGAGATCATATAAATATAAGAATTATCATAACCATAACTAAATGCCTATTTAGTCATGAAATTATTTCTCCATAACTAACCTGCACCTACTGGGACTTGGAAAGTTTAATGACTCTGTGATCAATTATATAATGTCAATGCTTGTTTTTTCCCTGCAATTTATTACTCTTTTCTTTTCTTTTTATCCTCTCATGGGTGAATGGTACCAGGTTTTTGATCTGTGTATTTCCATCACAATTACATGGTAGAGAGGAAAAGATTTTTTTATAGTGTTCACTGCCAGTACTTCATGAATGATGTGCTAATTTTTGTAAGTGTGCCTAAAGATAGTGAATGGGACATTTCATGAATATGTAAATGAGATAAAAGTATAATAAGGCAATAACTTCAAATAGGAAAAACTAAGTGCTACCAATTTAAAATTTATTTAAATTTCACTCTTTTTTTTACCCATGTGTCATAAAGATTTTTTTCTCAGACTCATTCTGGAATCTCAGCTCAAGGTATTCTCACAATAATGCAAAGAGAGCCATCATACCGAGCTTAAAAATTCTCCCAAAGAACTTCTGGCTTCCTGCCAAGACAATTTCTATTTTACACAGTGAGCATCCTTCTTAGGAGCACTAGAAAACTTTCCATATGGGTCTTGAGGGTTTCTATGATCAGATGTCAAGGTTAGAAAGTTTAAATTTTGGATAATTTATAATATTAATAAAATACTTTTAATTTCATTATATATTAAAATATAATTGACTATATGTCACCAGAAGTACCATATAAGAATGCAAATTTTGGATATCCATAATTATTAGAGAAAAGGCAACCTTTGTGATACAGAAGGAAAATTATCAATCCCATTGACAACAAATTATTCATAGGACTTCCAAAATGTTCTTTCCAATTATGAAATGTGAATCTGGAATATAGCTTAAATTCTGCCAAAATTTAGTGAAATCAATAACCCTTTCAGCGTCTTTGTTATTTAACTACAAAATTAGGATCGTGTCTGTCTCACCTAACTCAGCAATTCATAGAATTAAAAACATAAAATCTTTATATCAAAATGAGAAAGTTCACATCATGAATTTGCAGAATACTTACACAGCTGTTTCCTTTTCTTCCCTTCCTTTGTGGTTTTATGGATTTCAAAGGCTTCACACTGTCTCCCTTTAAAAATGTTTCATTATTGAAATCCTCTGATTTCAAAACTGAAACAGTATTTATCTGTTCCTATACTGTCTTAGTAGGATGGTTCCTTCGTTTAATTAAATAATTACAGAGAGCCTATCATGTGTCAGGCTCTATTTTAATCTCGACAAACATGAGTGAATTTAAGCGAGGCACATTCTTTCTTAAAACTTACATTCAAAATGGTATCAATTTATCTATAAACCATTCATTTAACAATCCAGAGACACTAAAAACAACCACACCCACAGCCACCCCATGGTTGTTTGCAGCTATATGTACCAAAGAGAAACATGCTTTTAAGCTTAATCCATTCCTGTAGGTATAAATCCATTGTAAATAAGACTTTTTGATGAGATTAATTCAGTTAAAGTGTGGCCCACCTCAATCAGGATGAGTCTTAATCCTATTACTGGAATCTTTTAGAAGTGAAATGAAATTCAGACAAATGGGGAGAAAGCAAAGGGAAGCAAGAAACTAAACATCAGTGAGATATGGAAGAGAAAGGAGAAGTCAGTCACCACGTGACTTGTCATGTGAAAAGTTAAGGATCACCAGCAGCCAGCCCCTTGGGGCTATGGTCTTCAGGAAGAAGGAATCACCTTGATGATGCCTTGATTTGGACTTTTTCCCAGGCTCAAACTATAAGTGAATAAATTCTCATTGTTCAACTGATCCATTTTATGGTGTTCCCTTTAGCAGTCAGGAAACACACAATTACTTCAGGTTTTGCATTGAATTCAAATTATTGAAAGACTCACACCTCTCTTTTCTTCCTCTGTGAATTCCTTTCTTCAGTTAAATGTACTAATCAAATGAAAAACCCCTTCACTCCCTGGAATTATACATTTAAATTTGAATGTTAATGTAAATAAAAATATCTATGTACTATACACCCATCCATATTCATATTTACACACACACATGTACATATATGTATATGTATATATTTTCATATTTTTCATCTTGAATGGAATATCCTCCTACTCTTACATTTGGCTTTTCAGATATGGGTTGGAGGCTATGGAAACATGAAGAAGGCAGTGAATAGCCCAATGGTGTTATAGTATTATGAAAGGATTTAAATTAGAAAACGTGGGGACTAAAGCTTAAAATGAAAATTTTCCCAATGGACAAAAAGACAATGACTATTTAGACTGAAGGAATTTTAAGAATTAAAACCAAGAGTTAAAAAAAAAATGGTGCCATTCTCAATGACCTCTGGTGTGCTATTAAAGAGCCATGGTCATGCAAGGTGTGCAAAAGTAGAACAAGAGACTTGGATAAGAGTTGAAAACCAGATTAATGTTGTATCAATGATTTTATAATTGGGATACTTTCTATTATTATTATTATTATTATTATTTTGATATTACTCCAATGTCTCCAAATGGATTATGAACTTCCAAAGGCAGTGTCCAGTCTTCTACCACTTTATGCTCCCCAGTTCTAATGCAAGTCATTCTATATGGTACATGTTTGTGGTTCCTGTTGCTGACTCTGCTATTGTCAGTATCAGTAGTGATAATTATAAATGTAAAATTGTTTAATGACAACAAGAAAATCTGCACAAATCAGAGAAAAATAAGATCATAATGGTCTGGTGGAGTTTGGATTTCAGCTGGGATTTGAATGATAGTATATGAATAGTTAGAGAAAAATGAGAGAGAAAGGGTAGTACCAAAGAAATGACCAAAGGGTTAGAAGTACAAATTAACTTAAGGCAGTAAACTATAGGAACATTAAAGAGATCATTTCCCTTTGCATTGAAGAACTTATATAAATAAAAATCTAAATAGATTATCTTCGACCCTAAGTATCAAAGGTTTTTCAACCAGATTGATATTAGATTGTATTGCAGGCAAGAACAGATACAACCTTTTTTTTTTTTTTTTGAAAAGGAACTGGCATCCTAAAAGTGGCATAGTAGAGAGGTATACATGCAAGAAGTGTGCAGGATGTTGGGGATGAGAAGAGGCTAATAGGCAAAATAGGAGATGATGGCAAACAGTAAAGTCATGGGTTCATCTGAAAAAGAAAAGTATAATGGGCTTTGAAATATTCCATCATTAAAAAAATCTGTGTGCTTTTGCAAAGGGAAGTACAATGCAATGACTACTCAAATTCAAACCGTCAAGACACCCCAGCCCACATCCATAATTATTTATTATTATGGTGCTGATTTGAAACTATTATGTACCCCAGAAAGCCATGTTTTAATCCTGACCCAATCTTGTGGGGACAGCATTTCTCTTAATCTTGATTCAACACTGTAGGGCAGAAACTTCTGATTAAATTATATCTAGACAGAGATGTGGTGCCCCCAATTGTGGGTGTGGTCTCTTGATTAGATAGAGATCTGACTCCACCCATCCAATGGCTTGATTAATTTACTAGAGTCCTTTAAAAGGGCAAAGATTTTAGAGAAACCTCAGATGCAGGCCCTTGGAGAACATTTGCTTCAGAACTGACAGAGACATGGATGTTTGGAGATGCTTGGAGTGCCAACAGAAGGGCAAATGCTTAGACATGGGAAAAATCCAGCAGACATTGACATGTGATTCCCCATGCGATGCTAAGCAAGCCAGAATCCAGAGTTGTGTCCCAGAGGAGCTAAGTGAAGGCCCAAAGATGCTTAGAGAAGAAACCATAGGAAACAGAGGCTGAAAGAAACAGAGGACAAGAGCAAGAAAACAGCAGATGTCAGCCATATGCCTTCCCAGTTGAAAGATGTGTTCTATACAGCATCAGCTTTTCTTTACTAAAGGTAACCTCTTATTGGTATATTAATATGGACATTTTCATGACCATATAACTTATTAAATTCCCTTTATAAAAGCTGTTCCATTTCTGTGATATTGCATACCAGTAGCATTAGCAAACTAATATACCTAACCAATTGAAAACTTTAGAAATAGTATGTTCCCTCTACTGACATATTAAATTGATCACAAATTAAACTATTCACAGATTAAATTGGTCACAAATAATTATTGACTCCTGTGTAATAAGTTTTGTTTTTCTTCATTGTTTCCTTCCCTTTATTAGGATGTCTACACAAATCAGAAACTCACGAATGCAACAGCCTCTAAATGATCTCTTTTACTTCTACCTTTTTTTTAGAAAATATTTATCCGAAGGCAAACAACAAATATTTTTTCAAGTTAATCAAAATTGAAGATTCATTAAAATAATTGCCTTTCTAAAATATTTAAACTTGTCACTTTAAAGGTAAAAATCCTTAGGAGTATTGCCATTATCTAGAGAATATAGTTTAACCCTCTTTGCCTGCATGTCTGACACCTTCCATGTCAGTCATGCAGAGTTTTAAGTTAAACACTGACCCTAATTGGGAATAACTTGTAAAAAGCGTGGAGGCCAACAGTAGAGGCAATTTCCACAGAGGTAAGCAGACTGGGAACTAGAAACTAGATTTTGGAATTAGCCCCAAGATGGTTAACAGTTTTATTTAGAGGGATAAAAAGCAAGAATATTATCTCAAAAAGAGTAAAGAATAAAAAAGAAAATATATCAATTGTAACTATAAGAAATCATTATGTGCTCTTATAAGGAATGAGGAATCAGAATACAGTTGAGGAAGAGAGAAATAAAAAGGATGAGTTTTGAAACAGCTTATATTTGAAAATGGCTATAAGAGCTTAAAAATATGCTGCTAAATTAACTGAAATGTAATAAATCATTACATACATTAGCTATTTAAACATAACAACAATTCTGTCCCATTTTACAGATGAGAATACTGAGGAGGGAGAGGCTACAATTAGTAATTGTTGGAATTAATCAAATCCAGACAATATAGGTTCAGAATTCATATGCTTAACCATTGCACTCCCATGCTATGTTATAGGTGTGATGCTCTAAAAAGAAGCAGAAAAACTTGGAATAATTGAAAACATTCAGATATTACAAAAATTAATTTATATTTTCAAATAAAATTCAGATATTAGCATTGTAATATTACTTCTAATAATTACGGAAGTTTGGTGATTCCAAACTTTAATGCATGCTCCATGCTTAATCCCTAAAATAAAAAGTCAATCAAATTTTGTTCAACCTAGAAGAGCTTTTTTTCTGAGTTATCAAATATCATGATCAATCACTCTTTTAAAATTAAGCGCACTTATCTCACAAGTACTGGTTGGAAATTCTGCCCTATATCTGAAAAGAATTACAAAATGCTGATATACAGTGACATAAAATACCTGAGTGAGGAAGAAAATGTATGTGAATCAATGATTAACTAATCATAACAGCACTTAATAGGGTAATTTAACTTGTCTTTTTAGCAGTTTGAACTGATGATTCATGATCTATTTCAAAAATGGCACTGGTATTCAGTAATGTAGAACAGTTTACTCTTTATACAATATGCCGCATTTCCCAAAAAGAAAGCTAAGTGCTTGGGATTAACTACATTTTTGATTCAAGCTAAATGAATGACCTTAATATTTTTAAAAAGTGGAAGATATGCCTATATGACAAAAGTTTCTATCATGTTTGGAAGCTATGATATTATTAATACCATGCTCAATTTATCTTTTCCTCAATCTCTTAGCAATATTTATTGATGGCACTGGTTACTTATTCCCCAATTATCAGAAAATAATCACCTTCAGAAATACTTGTTATTAATATCATGAAATATCCTGACAAGACACTCATGAATATTTCTATAGATATTTTAATGCAATAATTTCATCTCATAAGTCTAGTCCTTTAAATACTTAATTATTTGGTATATTTCTAACTTTGGAAGTGCTACCACTAATATTATGAGATATTCAGACACAATCATTATGCATACTACTGAAAATTTTTCTTAGATATTCAAAATATTCTCTAGCTCTTAATTTATTAAAAAGTTTCATCAGTAAATGTATGAATGATATAGTAAGTAGGAAAACACTAAGATAATCATGAAAAGAGCGCTCAGCTTCATATAAGGCATCACCCATTAGACTGACAAAATTAAAAATAATCTAAAAAAAAAAATACAACTTCTAAGCTTGTAAGAAAACAACACTTTTACGCCCTAAAACTACAGCTTTTTTTTTTACATGGGCAGGCACTGGGAATCGAACCCGGGTCCTCTGGCATGGCAGGCGAGCATTCTTGCCTGCTGAGCTACCGTGGCCCGCCCACTACAGCTTTTTGAAAAGTTAATTGAAGGCATTTACTTTAATTTAGAGTATTCATATTTAGAGGAATTTTCTTTACCACTTATACATAATGTTTACTGTAACTTTATTTATAAACAAAAACAAAGAAAGGTAGGGAGAAAGGTAGAAAAGAAGAGTGGGAGGGAGGAAGGGTGGGAGGTAGAAAGGAGGAGAAAATTCAATCTGAATGCCATGGAAGAATAAATTGCAGGGTATAGTCATTCCCTATCATATAACTGCTAAAAAAGGGCATAAACTTATTTTAAATAAGAAATTAAATAGCTGCAAGAAGACACATAAGGGAGGATCGTAAATTATATATGGCAGTAAAATTAACATTCACACAAAAGAGAACTGCAAAGCTGACATTGGATGACTGGACCAGATTGGATTTTGTTCTCCAGAAGGAGTCAATAAAATAATATAAGTCAGGGCAGGCCACGGTGGCTCAGCAGGCAAGAATGCTTGCCTGCCATGCCAGAGGACCCGGGTTTGGTTCCCGGTGCCTGCCCATGTTAAAAAAAAAAAGAAAAAAAAATAATATAAGTCATATAGAGATATGTATTAGAGCAAACAAGAGGTATATATATGTATGTACGGGTATATACATATATGTAAATAGAGTTTTATTATAGGAATTGGTTCACATGACCATGGGAAGTGCTAAATCAGAATTCCATAAGGTAGGCCTCAAGTTGGGAACTCTGAAGATTTCAGTGAATTCCACTGCAGATGCTGGCTAGCTGAAGTAGATTTAGAAATACTTCTTTCTGACTGTTGAAATCATCAGTTCTCCCTTTAAGGTCTCTTAAATGATTAGATGAAGCTTCTGTCATTGCTGAAGGCAATCTCCTTTGTTGATTGTACATATAATCAGCCATGGGTGCAATCAACTGACTAATGATTTAAATCCACGAAATACCTTCACTGTGACAATCAGACTAGAGCTTGCTTGACCAAACAACTGGAACCATCACTTGGCCATGTTGACCCATGAACTTAACCATCACAAAGTTTAGTAAACACACACACCACACACACAGAATAGCAGCAGCAACACCAACAAAATATAAATGAAAGAGACCATTTCATGCACATTTGACTAGTGAGAACGGGTCCTAGTTAATTTTGAACTAAATTATAGATTTAAATACTTTAAATTTCAGCATGGATATTCTAACACATAAAAGTGTGTTGATATTTATAAAAGATTCATTGAGTGTGAGTTTTCATTTTTCCTTTATTATAGAATACTATATAAAAATATTGTTTTCAGACTATTCCAAATACCATTGTGTTCTGGATTTTCTTTAACAATTTACCATCACACAAGGACATGTGATGTTAGTTATCCACATATTGGACATGATCAAATCCTGCTCTCAAAGTGAATGCTGGCTTCACATTCTTAGACGTGAAGGGAGAACACATAAGTATTCTTGGTAATTTAAGATGCCTTGTATGCTTTATAGAGCACACTCCTCCTTATATACTTGCTTCTACTTAATTTGTAAATTATGAATGCTAAGTGTAATAATAGAAATCAAGCCCTGGACCCAATTCAAATAATACCATTAACTCTTCTTCATTTTCCTTATCTCATGAGATTTTTGATAATTTTTTAAAATTCATAGGCAATAGCAAACTTTAGAAGATTTATGAATACCTTATGATTTTATACCATTTGGTTTTGTTTGGCATATGTGTCCATGTGCAGCTTTCTGGAGAAAAGCCAATAGCTTTTCTTGCATTATCATAGGGATATTAAACACTAAACAGTTTAAGGATCAATACTGTGGTGAAGGAGTGTTAAAGGAGCTGCAAGTGACTTCATAGAAAATTCTGGCAATACAAATAAAATGTGCTGACTTAAGAAGTTTGGAAAAATCAAGCTGTGTGAAAAAACTACCCAAATTCAGAAATATGGTCTAGGCTAATTAGGGGTAGATATCTCGAAACTTATTGGTTGGTCAACTTATTTTAACTTCTTGATCACATCTTTGTTGTAATGTTAAGTATATACCTATGATATTGTTTTTTATTTTAATGTATATATAGATTACATTATTTATTCTTCCAATAGAACCACATAAATTTTCCAGTAGGACCGCATGATTTTTACACTATCATTATCCCATTTCATATTTCCTTATCTCATGAGATTTCATATATAGGTAAACAAGCTTGAAACCTAAGTAAAATGGCCATGTCATTCAGCAAGTAGCAGCTCCATGAAGTCTGACCACAGATTTGCTATTTACTCTAATTCATCTATTGCTATACTGACTCCACAAATCTTTATCTAGGTGTTCTTCTGTATATCTCCTGTGTGAGTGTGTGTTTGCAGTCTCTGATCAAATAAATATGTAAATATTCACAATACTCATACATTCAAATGACAATAGTCTTTGTATACTCCATATACATATGTTACATTTTTTAAAACCAGAATCTCTAGAGACAATAAAGCAGAGTCAAGTAAAATTGCACATGCACTTTTTTCTTAGAGAAAGCCACAAGAAATTCGGCAGCCACCATTGTTGTCTGTAAAGGTATGAAAAATCTTTATTTGGCAAAGCCCTGTAAGGTGAGAAGACTGAAGTACAGAGGAGAGAGGATAAGTGACTTGTCTGTAGTCGCCCAGTCACTGCCTAACACTCAGGATGACAAGTTTCAAGTCTCAGCTCTGTGCTAAATTCACCAGATCACAGTCATTTATACAGTAAACTTCAGAAGTTAGAAACACTTTAAAATCCCTGTTTCAACAAACCATATTCTGCCACGGTTCTTTTCAAAAAACAATGCTAGAAATCTCAAACACCTGGGACACCTGCCTTTTAGAAGAGCAAAACTATAGTATTAAGGTATTTGGACAAAAGGTCTTGCAGTAATATGCTGGAGTTTGCCCTCTTATTTACGACTTCTTTAGATTGAGATATTGTACTTTATAGCTGTGTGTGCTTTTCATTAGTTCAAGAGTATATCCTTATATAAATCTTTCCTCTCTGAATTGCAGGAAGCTATTCAAAATTTTCTAAAAAGAAATGAATTTTATCTGCACAAAACCATAATAATTATATTAGCTGGGGTCTAGTCAGAAAACCAGACACCAATAAGATGTTTCGATAGCAATAATTTACTAAAGGGAATTGTTTATACTAGTGTTATAATACTAAATTGGTCAAAAAAGGAGATACTGAGGTAATCCAGTGATGTTTACAAGAAATGAACTATTATCCCTAGGTCAAACAGAAAGAAATTCAGGAAATATCAAAACCAAGGGACGTGGCTACTTCTGTTCCATAGGAGCCTGGAAGAGTGCCCTCTGAAGCAGTGCAATGAGTCTGGTTCTGGGAATGCCTAAAAAATTAGAGGCTGAAACCAACCGCTGCTAGGAAGACAGAAAGCAATTGCTATGACATTGATGCCTGGACCAGCAAACAATGGAGAGAGGGAACTACCTACTTCCTTCTACCTGCCTTCCAATCTCCCTCTATTGTTTCCTATTAGAAGCTGACAGTAATCAGGTAAAGGAGAAACGTGTTTAGTGGGTCTCAGCCCTTGCATTACATAGTGACCTATATTAGAGGAGATACCAAGTTGAGAGACAATAAACAATAGATTAATAACTTCTTTCCCTTAAAATAGATTCTATTTCTGGGTGTGCAAGGGTAGTTCAGTGGTAGAATTCTCGCCTGCCTTGGGAGACACCTATGTTTGATTCCCAGTCCACACACTTTCCAAGCAAACAAACAAGTGAAAAACCAACCAAACAAAAATTCAACAAGTGGGGCTTCATGAAGAGGATACTCACATCGAAAAAGAATGAAATGTTAACCCCCACCATACAGGATACAAAAAAAAAAAAGATTCTATTTCTAAGCTTTGTGTATATAAGTTATGGGACGTGGTAGCTTTGAGTTTTGTATCCTAGAAAAACATTCCTAAACTTAATCCATTCCTGTGGACATGAACTCTTGTAAACAGGGTCTTTTAATGATGTTCCTTTTAGTTAAGTCATGGTTCAGATGAATCAGGATGGGTCTAATCCTATTACTGAAGGCCTTATTGAGAAGGTCACAAAGAGAGGAAAAAGTCACAGGGAACAGCCAGAAGTTGGAAATCAGTGGAGGCCAGGAGAGGCTGTCAAGTGCAAAAAACCCAAGGACCAAGGATCACTAGCAGCCAGTCCCAGAATTTCACAGTCTTCTGGGAGAAAGTATCACCTTACGATGGCTTGATTTTGGACTTCTCCTAACTTCAATACCCTGAGTCAATAAATTCCTGTTCTTTAGGGCATCCACTTACATGGTATTTGGTTTAGCAGCAAGAAAACTAAAAGAGGAATATACATGTATGTGTGTAAGCATTCTGTAGCTTTGATTTCTACTGTACAAGTAAACATCTATTAATAACCAGCTTCTGAAGATTACTTGAAACACTTAAATGGTTGATCTATATAATTAAATAATAATTTTGTTAATGTTACTACCAAGAAATGGGGTTGCCTTTCCTCTATAGTGAAAAGAACTTCATATTTAGAGAAGCACAAATCTGACCGCAAGGTTTATATGGGCAATTTTGGAACGCTACTTACCATTCTGAACTTATTTCCATCTCTAAAAAGAAAAGATAATATCTAGCTTTATGTTTTTACAAAAATTAAGGACATCATATTTATACAATCATATTTATATAAGGACATCAAATTTATATAATGCAGTAGCCAATATAATGCTATTTTTGTAGATACTAGGCATTTTCACTTGAATAATCATATTAACTACATAAAAACTCAGTGAGAAAAATGGAAATTGAATCTCTATTAAGTACTGTTTTGGCTTCCTAGGCTTTTAAAGCATAGCATGAAATGTTTGGCTTGAGCAATGAGAATTTATTTGCTTACAGTTAGAGTCTGCAAAAATATCTAAACCAAGCCATCATAAAAGCTGTGCTTTATTCCTGAAGATCAACTGCCAGTGATCCTTGGCTCCTCTGCCACATGGCAAGGCACATGGTGGCATCTGCTGATCTCTCCCGTCTCTTCCAGGCTTCACTGATTTCAGCTTCTTGCTTCAGTGGTTTTCTCGTTCTCTCTGTATTCATTTCATTTACAGAGGACTCCAGTAATAGGATTAAGACCCATTCTGAATGAAATGGGTCACACCTCAACTGAAGTAGCTTCACCGAAAGGACCTATTTAAGTGAGTTTACACACACAGAAGTGGAATAACTTTAAGAACATGTTTTCTTCTGGGGTGGATACAGCTTCAGATCACCGTAAGTACTTACTATGTACAACCCATACACACGATTGAAAGGCTTATGCAGAAGATCTTTTTCATTGCTATGAGAGAAACATATTGGACTGTTTTGTT
This sequence comes from Myrmecophaga tridactyla, assembly GCA_004026745.1. Classification (NCBI taxonomy): domain Eukaryota; kingdom Metazoa; phylum Chordata; class Mammalia; order Pilosa; family Myrmecophagidae; genus Myrmecophaga; species Myrmecophaga tridactyla. Next base: position 110,066 of record PVIY010002941.1, read on the forward strand.
TATTGTGTGTGTGTGTGTGTGTTTTTTTTTTTCCAAATAAGAAAAGTTAAGTTCAGTGAGGTAAAATGATAGGCTCAATTTCTCAGTTAACATTCTAACCAACTGTGTTTTTGATGTTCTTACTGTGTTTTGCTATATTTTTGCTCTTTGTTTTGTTGATTTGTCACAAGTCTAGTAGTATTTCTATGATGCCACTTTAGTTCTCATGGCTTTGGCTAAAATGCTCAGTACATAACCAGAAGATAAACTTTCTCATTACAGATTAGGAACATGCTCATATTCAGTTTATTTTTCTTGCTACTGTAGCCAACAGTCACCTACTTTCTTGATAGTTCTGCTATATTACTTCAATTTAAATATCATCATTGTTTATTGAACAAGGTAACAGCTATTCCAAATGCTAGTTTTGCTTGCTTGCTTTTAGGAGTCTTTGTACTTGTCTCATAAACTCGTAATGTTTCTGTCCTTAAACATTTATTTTGCCTGGTATCTAAAAAATAGATCTCTATTCTCAGTTTTTGTTTAAAATAGCTATTTATCACATTTCCTTTTGTTGAACCAATACAGAAAAACAAACAAACAGTGATGGTTTTTTTAGATAAGTGATATATAGTTTTCCAATTTGCTGTTTTGTAATTTATTCAATACTTCTGATAAATAAGTTATTTCCTGCAGATTCTCTTTCAAACATTTCTATGGTTGTGATACTTAGTTTTATGGAGTTAGAATAAAACAAGCCTGGTGGTAACTTTAAATCAGTCTTTATTTTAAATACTATGGAATTTAGTGTTTAGATTTTTTCTATGTACATTTTTTTCAAATACATAACCTAAAATTTTCCTTTTTAACCATTTTAAAATAAATATATAATTCAGTGCTTTTATTTACATTGACAGTGTTGTGCTACCATCACAACTCTCCATTACCAAAACTTTTCCATCATATCAAATAGAAACTCTGTACATTTTAAAACCTTAACTCCTTATTTCTTACTCCCATCCTGTCAACTGTTAACCTGCATTCTAGGTTCTGATTCTATGAGTTTGCTTATTCTAATTATTTCATGTCAGTGAGATTATAAAATATCTGTCCTTTGTGGCTATCTTATTTCACTCAACATGACGTCTTCAAAGTTCATCCATATTGTCCAATGCATCAGAATTTCATTTCTTTTTATGGGTGAATAATATTCCATTGTGTGTATCTGCTATGTTTTATTTATCCATTCTTCACTTGATGGACACGGGTGGCTTCCATCTTTTGGCATTTGTGCACAATGCCACTATGAACGTTGGTGTACAAATGCTTGTTCAAACCCCTGCTTTCAGTACTTTTGGATATTCACACAGGAGCAGGATTTCAAGGTTATATGATAATTCTATATTTAACTTTCTGAGGAACTGCCCAACTATCTTCCACAGTGGTTCCACAATTTCACATTCCTGCCAGCAATGAATGAACATTCCTATTTCTCCACATCCCCTCCAACACTTGTAGTTTTTCATTTTTTAAATAATAGTTATTCTAGGGGGTGTGTAGTTTGTATCTCAATGTCGGTCTGATTTGCATTTCCCTAATGGCTAATGATGTTAACAACCATTTCATGCGCTTGGGCCATTCAAGTCTTTCGTACATTTTTTTTTAAATTGGGGTGTGTTTCTATTCTTGATTTGAAGGAATTCCTTGTATATTCTGATATTTAACCCTTATCAAATATGTGGTTTCTAAAATTTTCTCCCATTGTGCAGGTTGTCATTTTATTTTCATGATAACGTAGTTTTTTATTTTGTTGCTTATGCTTTGGATGTAAAGTCTAGGAAACCAATGCCTAATACAAGGTCCTTAAGATGATTCCCTCCATTTTCTTATAATAGTTTTATAATTCTGGCTCTTATTTTTAGGTCTTTGTTCATTTTGAATTGATTGTTATATATGGTGTGAGGTAGGATGGGAACAATTTTTATTTCATATTACTTGTTGAGAAAAGTTTAGATTTTCCTTTTTTGGGAGGGCGGGGGGGGGGTGGGTTGCACGGTCTGGGAATCAAACCCCAGTCTCCAGCATGGAAGGCAAACATTTGATTACTGAACCACTTATGCACCCTAGAGTTTCCTTTTTGATAGCAGTATTTAGCTATAGGATTTATAATTCAATGGACACAAATATTAACATTTGTATACTTAGAATGATATTTAATTGTTTTTTTTTTTACATTCACCAGGAAACAAACCTAGGTCTCCGGCATGGCAGGCAAGAACTCCTGCCACTGAGACACGTTGCCCACCCTATTTAATTGATTTCGTTTTCTTTGTGGAAGAATATTGATAAACGCAATTGGAAGACATAAACTTAAAACACATAGTGAATAATAAAAGGCTTTCAAATATTACTGCTTTTTACAAAAATTTAATTGGTGACTCAGTTTCCTAGACAGTAAAGATTCCAACAAGACTGAGAGCATTCTAAATAAAATGTATGATCAGGAAAGCTAGCTACATATGAAACTGTTGCATTGTACTCCAAAATTGTAGCTATTCATCAGAGAATTAGCTATAAATCTGAAACATTAATATATGACAAGTAAAGATTCATCATTTTTATTACAAGTGATTTTCATTTTATCACACAAAATAGAATATCTGTATTCTATAACCTTAACCTGCAACTTTGAAAGAAGTTAGTTGTGCATCTAAAAATGTTATCACTTTCATTCCTACATGTTGGCAGGTCATGCATATACTCAGAAACCTTATTGTTTAGAATGCACTCACAGTATTCATCATTCATAGTGATGAGCAGATTAATATTCCTGTATTAAAATATTAATATTGGTTAATGTACCTGTGTTTTAAATAAACTACCATAAACCTCAAATATCTCAGCATGATGAAACTTTGGCTCCTTACTAGGAATTTGCTTAATTATCCAAATCCTAACAGGTCTTTTCCTGGATGGAGGTACAACTACATGAGGAAGGTTGGTGATTTCCTCCTTAATTCCTCTAGTAGAACAAGGCATAGAAATGCACAAAGTAGGTATGCTGTAGTCTTCAGAATCTGCACCTAATATTAAATTGTCAGCACATTCTGAAATTATTCTTGAAAATATACTACCTCTTCTGACAACACTATCATCTGGGTTAAAACTATAGTTCCTGGATCTGGCAGTAACATCTTAACTGATGTTTCTTCCTAAACTCCGGTGACATGACTATTAGCCACAATGTATCAAAGTAATCTTTGTTAGCACAATTTTGATCCTGTTAAACCTCTGCTTAACACATTCAGGATAGTTTTAATTAAAAGAGAAACTCCTCAACATGGTTCCTAAGGCCTTTCATTTCATGAACATAGATGTTTGCTCAGCTAAATTGTATTATTCATTTATTTTTTAAAAAAATATATTTATTAACTTAGAATAAATAACTTAATATAGCATCTATGCTGAAACTGTTGTGTATGCCAGGAAAGCCATGTTCTTTAATCCTCATTCAAAATTATGGGGTGGGATCTTTTTGACTAAATTGTTTCCATGGAGATGCAACCCACCCGATTTTAGGTGGTACTTTCTGGTTAGGTGACTTCCATGGAGACGTGTCACATATTTAGAGTCCCATAGGAGGGAAGCATTTTGGAAAAGGCTTCGGGGCCCACAGAACCAGAGTCTTTGGTGATGCAGAAAGAAAACATCTCCATAGAAGCTGCTTGAAGAAGCCCTGAGAGAAAGCTAGCAGACGTGGTCATGTGCCTTCCCAGCTGACAGACATACTCTGAACGTCATTAGCCATTTCATGAGTCAAGGTATCTTTATATGGATGCCTTCATTGGGACATTTTTATGGTCTTAGAACTATAAACTTGCAACTTAATAAATTATTTTTATAACAGCCATTCCATTTCTGCTATACTGCATATTGGCAGCTTTAGCAAACTAAAGCAGCATCTACCAGTGTAAGGTAAAAAAATATTTAGCTGGAGTTGGAGATATTATCATGAACAGCCATAAAAATGATCTGCTCATTTATTCAATCATTCATTCAAGAAAGACACAGTAATTGACATCAGAGAACTTAGATTCTAGTGAGGGATACAGGCAATTAAAAGAGTTTATTACAAATAACACTGTGGGAAGTAATTATAGAACACATAAATAGAGCATCTCTTCCTGACTTGGAAAAGCAGGCAAGTTTACCAGAGGAAATGATCTACAAATCAAGGTATTAATAAAGTCCAGAAGTCAGTTACCAAAGCGAGTGTAGGGAAGAGTGTTATGGGCAAAAAGAACATACACACACGTGTTTGTGTGTGAGCCTATATACAGACATACATGCATGTAATATATCATGCTGGTGGTGCTTAAAATATTTCAATATAATTGAACCACAAATTATAAAATGGAAGAATGAGGCATGAGGCTAGTGAGGCAAGCAGGGGCAAATCTTATACAGCCAGTCATACTAAGTAATTTGAGTTTTCTCTAAGAATGATTGGGACTATATAATGGTTTTTGATCAAAAAGTGATAGCTCCTGATAAGTCTGAATTTTAAAAGCTTACTTTCTTTACAGTGGAAACAATCCATTTAAGTGGAAAGTGATGAGCAATTTAGGATATGACAGTAATTTCAACTCAGATATTTGTTGTTGGGTGGAGACCATGATATTACCTTAGATATTTCAAATACTTCTGAAAATTAATGCAACTGCATTTAATTTATTGCAACCACCATTGTGGTTCCCAGTTGCCACTCTAATTTTCCTCAAGTAAAAATGTTAAAATACTCAAAGACATAAATCTTGCCAAATACGAATTTTGTTTAGACAACTTTAAATCAGAATATGCATTCATAATCAATTTCTTGCCGGCACAGATAGCTTAAAAAGTATTCTTTGCCAAAGGTGACTTCATGACTTGTAATAATGCAGGCATTGGACAGGAAGTGAAATAAAAAATTATTGGAAATGTCCAGTGTTCTTTGAAGATGTTTATTTCTGTGTGAATAAGCATAAGAAAGCTTTTGTTGCATGTAGTTTGAAAAATATTCTCCCTTGCATAGGGCCCTGTAAACCACAGCATGTAGAGGATGGGCAGAGGATGCATCTTAGAAAGACACTGTGATGTACAGAGAAGTAATAGAGAAAAAACATTGTATCGTTACAAAATCTAAGAGAAGGCAGTCTAAAGAGGAGATTGGTTTACAGTGGCAAATGTCATAAAGAAGAAAAGTAAAGAGAGACTGAAAAATATACACTAGACTTAGCAATGAGGTCTTCAATAACTTCTTCAGCTCAAGAAAGTTTGAGACAGTAATGGGGATGAAGACATTTGGTGTTTGGATAAGTGAGGAGAGCTTAGGAAGTAGAAATAGTGACTATACATTCTATAAAAAATTTTGATTGTGAAGGGAAGATGAGAGGGATAGTAGATGGAGTTAAAGAGAAGGTTTTAGGTTTTAGCTTCGTGTGTGTGTGTGTATTTTAAAGACTCTATACAGAGAGCTGGTTAAAGAGACTTGCAGGAGAAAGGTTATTAACTGATATTCAACAAAATTTGTCCAGAATTAACTACCCTGAAAGGATATGATACTGTGTCCTTATTACTTAAAAAAAAAGCACTAACTCAAGAAAATTGTCCACTCTATAAATGAATGAAAAATATTATCTTCAAATGTATCAGAACTGATAACCCCCTGGAAATAGAACAAAATCATTATCTAAAGATGCAGGATACAGCACTTGTTCAAGCATTTACTCGGGGTTTGAGTTTAGCCACAATTTTTAGTCCAATTGTGTCAACAACAAGTGAAAAATTATACTATGTAACAACGCTTATCTTTCCTAAAACTTAGATCTTTTTGGGATATCTCTTATAAGAAATTCTTTGAATTCTTCAGGAAAAATATCTACATTTACACATTTCTATTGTATACCTCCAGTTTAGATAGTGACACCTATATACTTTAAACCATAGCCACTGAACTATGTAAAGTGTTTAGTCTAATCATCACTTCTGTCTTTTCAAGCATTCACAGAGAATTTAAAAACATCTCTTATAAAAGGAGAAATATATTTTAGGAGATACAGCCATACTCAGGAGTAATATCCTCTTTCATTCTGATGATTCTAATGATAAATGTGCATTTATCTATCTGGAAGGTAATAAGTATATCCATTCAAACTAAAGTTATAATGAACAAATTAAAAGTAAATTAGACCAAGATAAAGAAGATCTAAAAGACTAATCTGAAGAAATTATAAGAAATGACTATTATAATATCTCATAAGCAGGAAGAAATATGGATGATATAATGAGATAAACCAGCATTTATTTAATTGCAGTTGTTAAAGAAGTAAGTAGAAAAAGTCAAGAGAAGACAAGATTTACAGAGAAAAAGGCCATTAATTTTCCAAAATAGGTAAAAATCATGCATCTCTATATTCAATAATCACAATGAATTCCAATGAAAATAAACCCACACATCAAATTATGTAATTATGGGACAAAGAGAGACTTACAGTGGACCAAGATGGCAGCACAAGATACACCAAGGTACTGTTCTCCCACAAAACTTTTGAATGACTAGCAAAAACTGACAGTGCCATCTTCCTCAAAACTCTGGAAAACAAAGGGTGGCCGTAATGGGGCAAATACCGAATCAAGAAAATGCAGCTTTAAAAATGGCAGGAGATGGTCATGTGCCCTTGGTGGCCACTCCACCCCCCTCCTCAGCATGGTTTGGACCCAGTTTATACTCCCAGTGTGCAAGAGTGTGGGACCCTGTCCAGTTCTGGAGGAAGTAGAATAAAATCTCTATGCATACCGTGGTGACTAAATCATGGTGCATGAACGATTGAACCAGGAGCCTCTTCTCCCAGAACATGCTCTTGTTCTGCTGTCACAGGCAGCACACAGACAGCAAAAGCAGTGTATGGAGCAATTAAGCCAAAGTGGCCTTAGGCAAAGGATTATGTACTTTAAAATATACATCAGAAGACCCATGGCTGGGGGTGCGTGGGTTCTATTTAATATGGACTAGAGAAGAGATTTGGAATTCTTGTAAACATGGCCATTCCTACAGTTACAAGTGGCATCAGCCCAGGGCAAGAATCTGGCTCAGAAATATGGAGAAGACCCTACATTTTCACCTCAGGATGATTTTTTTTGATAGGAGGACCAAACTCTAAAGGACAGAACCAGCCAACTCAGAGACAATTAGCAAAGAATATAAAAGGTGTTTTTCCCTTGTTTGTTTGCTTTTGTTAGTACTTGGCACTGAAGGAAACCTCTGTCAATCACTACATTCAACTTAAGGAACAGACAGCCTATGAACTAAATCCCAGTGTTAATTCTTTAAAATATTAAAATATACATTGTGAAACAAAAGAGTAAAAGAAGCACACAGAAACATAAAGAAATATCCAAAGTAAGAAGACCAAAGGCATAAGTAGAAATAATAAAGACATGGTTTGGGACACCCAATGTATAAAGATACAATTTGCAACAAGTACAAAAAAATGGAGAAATATAAGAACAGTGGTTTCTGTATGCCATTGAAATTAATGGGTATCAAATCAAATGTGATTATTATAGATGTAGAATGACATATTTAAGCCCCACAGTATGCAAAAGAGAAATATCTGAAAAACTATGAATAGAAGAAAATGAGAAGAGACACAAAATGGTACACTACAAAAAATAAAATATGAATGTAGGCATTCAGGGAATAATTGAGGGTCAAAATTATTATATATAAGGACCAAACAACAAAATGGTAGAAAAAGTACTGCATTACCAGTAGTTTACTTTAAATGTAAAGTGATTAAATCTTCCAGACAAAAGGCAGAGATTGGCAGAATGGATTTTAAAAAGCATCATCCAAATATAGGGTATTTACAAGAGACTCATTAAATTTGAATATACAAGTAGGTTGAACGTGAAAGGATGGACAACGATCTATCATGAATATAGTAACCAAAAGAGAGCTGGGGTAGCTATAGTATTATCAGTTAAGTCAAAAGCTGTTATGACAGACAACGAATATCATTATACACTGATTAAGGGGTAAATTCAACAAGGCCATATTAAAAATATAGATATATGTATACCTAATAGCAGATCCCCAACATATCTGAAACAAACATGGACAGATTTGAAGGGAGAAATAGATGGTTCTACATCAATAGTAGGAGATTACAATATACCATTTTCAATAATAGATAGACATTCTATACAGAAGATCAGTAAGGAAATAGAAGATTTGAATGATACCACAGACCAACTAGATACAATAAACATATACAGAACACTTCAGCCACCAGTGACAGAATATAAATTCTTCTCTAGTACACATTGATTACTCTCCAGGATATACTGTATACTAGGTAAAAAAAAAAAAAAAGTCTGAATAAAACTTAAAATATTGATATCATACAATATACCTTTTAAAACTATAATAGAAGGAAGCTAGAAATCAATAAGAAGAACTTGAAAATTCACAAATATGCGCAAATGAAATAATACAGTCTAAAATAACCAATGAGTCAAAAAGGAAATCAGAAGAAAAATTAAGAAATGTCTTGAGGCAAAAGAAAATGAAAATACAACATTACAAAACTGAAGAGAGACATCAAAGGCAGTGCTGAGAGGAACATTTTTTAGCTATACATGCTTACTATAAAAAAGAAGATCTCAAATCAGAGATCTACCCTCACAACATGAGGAACTAGAAAAGAACAGCAAGCTAAACACAAAATTGAGTGGACTGAAGCAGAATAACAACATTAAAGCAGAGATAAATGAAATAGAAGATGAAAAATAGTACAGAGAATGAACAAAATGTAAGTTGATTATTTGAGGAGATGAATAAACCCAACAAAACTTAGTAAGGCTGACAAATAAAAATCGAGAGAGGATGCATATGACTAAAATCAGAAATAAAAGGTGGGCCATTGCTACTGTCTTCACAGAAATAAAGTGAATTGTAAGAGGATACTATGAATAACTCTTTTTTTTTTTTTTTGATTTTTGTGAATAGTTTTATTGGAACATAGTCACTCCCACTTGTTTACATATTGCCTGTGGCTGTTTTGTGCTACAAGAGACAGGGACCATATGGCCCATATTTTAGGCCCAAAGCCCAAAGCCTAAAAATATTTCCTATCTGGCCTTTGCAGAAAAAAAATGTATGGATCCTTGATGCTAGATAATAAATAAGAAACAAAGTAAATGTGTAAGATAATCACAAATAGTGATCGAGCATTAAATACTAATGTTAATAAAAGCCTATTTTGTATAAGAAATCACATACCCAATTTGAGATTCAGGGACACTTCCCAATTTTTTTTTCCCTCTTTCCACAGACTCCAACGGTTGATCCAGAATTGTGCTTTTATTCACACCATCAACAGAGGAAATTATGTGGTTTTTCAGTCCTACTTAATTATCAGTCCTTCAGGAAAACATGCTAGAAGATCTTTTGTGTCACTGCTTTATGAACAACTCTTTATCAATGAATTAGAAAACCTAAATGAAATAGACAAATTCACAGAAACACACAAACTATCCATGAAGAAATAGAAGATATCAACAGACTAAGAGTAACTAAAGAGCCTGAATTGGTAATCAAAAACCTCCCAAAAAAGAAAAGTCCAGGACAGATGGCTTCTCAGGGAATTTTTACCAAATATTCCAAGAAGATTTAACAACAATCATGCTCAAATCTTCCAAAAAACTGAAGAGGAAGAACACTGCTAAACACAATAT
>PVIY010002942.1:0-119811 GCA_004026745.1 Myrmecophaga tridactyla
ACTGATGTCTCTAGAAACACACTCTCTGCCTAGAGTTCCCACCCTGGGAATGACACTTAGCCACTCATTTGTTACATTTCATTTGACATGATTTGCTGCTGCAGGGGGTGGGGGTTAATACAGGGAATTGGTGGGGCGGGGGTGAGGGGAAACAAAGACAGGAATTACCGAAGGACAAAAACAGTGAACACTTATTAAAACTATGACACTGCCCTCCTGGTGGCCAAGATGTGGTCTGTCTTCCACCCTCTGTAGAAGATATTCCAAGCTTGAGAGAGTCAGAGGCAAGAGCGGGCAGCCTGTGGTCATGGAAGGGGCAACCAGGACCCTCCCTGGAAGGCTGAGTGTGAGCCAGAATGGTTAGCAGTGCATTTTTGGAGAGAATGTCCCCACACACAGACAGAAATGTCCTTTGCAGAGCTCAAGGCCATTTCTGCAGTGAGCTCCTAAGAAGGGTGGACTCTTGCAGCAGGCGCCTTCCTTCACTTGATACCACACGGGCCATGTGCTCAGAATCGGCACCAAGACCCTGGGGCCGTTCCAGCGAATCCGGAAGTTGAGCTGTGGCTGCTGTGGTTGTGAAGCTTTTTTTATTTTTCAGTCTTCACCACTCATGAGTTATTTCCTCAAAACCATACATGAGGGTCCTCTCCCCAAAGCCCCTCCCACTGGGGCAGAGAGTGACGATGACCGTGGCCAGAGTCACTGAGAGAGCAAATGTGGCTGTCCAGCAGACCTAGGTTCAAATTCCAGCATCACTCAGAGCCTGGCAGTGTGGCCTGGGGAGCTCCCCTTTTCTATTTGTAAGTGCACGGGAGCCTAGAAGATGGTATCTTGGTTTCTCAAGGCTGTTGTAATAAAATGCCACAGACTATTGGCTTAAACAACAGAAATGTATTGTCTCACAATTCTGGAAACGTCAAGTCTGCATCAAGGTACCAGGGGCCACACTTCCTCTGAAGTCTGCAGGCTGTAGTGGGGGCTGGAAATCCAGGATGCTCGTTGGCTGGGGGTATAACTCAATCTCTGCCTCCCTCACATGGTTGTGTCCTCCCCCCCACCCCTGACTGTGTCCACTTTCCCCTCCTTATAAGGACACCAGTCATTGGATTGAGGTTCACCCTACTCCAGTTTGGACTCATCTCAACTAATAACATCTTCAAAGATCCTATTTCCAAATGTGTTCACATTCACAGGACCAGGGGTTAGGACTTGAACATGCCTTTTGGGGGGACACAATTTAAGCCATAACAAATGGGACGATAAGATTTGTGTGAAATACCTGGCCCAGTGCCTGGGTGTGGTTTAGAGCCCATGATTCTGGGAATTCCGCTAATTCCATGGTCACACCCAGCGGCTCCCCACAAGGTGCCTGAGTGCCATCCCCAGCCCATGTCCTCACCACCTTCATGGCAGGCAGACCTGGACGGAAGGTATTCTCCAAGACTCCTCTGCTTTGGGGCTCCATGCCCTGGAGAGGCATGGGCTCCACTGCCCCGGTTCCCTGGGAGGCCCTGACTTTAGAACCTGCCCTGATGAGCGCTGATTTTGTGGGTCTGTGTAGGGAAGGGAGTGGGTGGAAGAGTAACACCATGTGTGGCAGACTCTGGAATCCACTCTTTCTCCTGCTCCATATAGCCAGTTACCAGGATTCAGCCTGTATGGAGGAGTGCCACCAGGAAAGCCTGCTGTTCGGAGCTGGCCACTCCTCGCTGGGCAATCTCACTGCCCCTTGCTATAAGCTGAGCCTTTCAGAACATCCCACCCTTAACATCTCAGAATGTCACCTGGGCCCTCATTTCAAGGTGGGGAGATTGCAAAACAGGGGTCTTTGAAACTGAACCCCAATATTTCTGAGGTTCTTGATGATTGGAAGCCCAAGCCTGGTATGACTTATTTCCCTTGGCTCTCAGGCAGAAGCTGGCATGTTTCTCTGGGGCAGGCTCTCCCTTGTGCTGGGAGAGACCACTCCGTGGTTCTTTTACCTGGTGCAGACAGATGGACGCAAGTGACTTCAAGTTGGGCAGGCTGAGTCTGATGAGCGTCACAGATGCAGAGGCTCTAACGGGGATGTGGAACACTAAGTTTCATACGTAAAAGAATCTCTTCATGGGAGTCAGGGGTATCTCTCCAAAGACTATCCTGATACTAGTGGAATTGTATTCACTCTTACCTGGTCTAGACACTGGGGGTTGGTGGCTCTAAACGGGTAGGGCAGGAAAGGAGGGGATCATTAAACAAGACCCTCTCCTATGGAGGGAGGGGCCCCATAACTTGGAAGTGGGCCTTGAGCTAAGAGAAGAGATGGCTATGGGGATGGAGGAAAGGAGCAGGACATGGGGAGGGGCAGTGAAATCACAGGGGCGATAGACTTAGAAGCAACGGAAGCCCGAGGACCAGTTTTCTTGCTTTTGTTTTTGTTACATTTTTTATTGTGAAATATAACATATATACAAAAGAGCAATAAATTTCAAAGTATATTTTAACAACTGGTTATAGAACAGAATTCAGAGTTTGGTATGGATTACAATTTCAGGTTTTTTCCTTCCAGCTGCTCCAAACACTGGAGACTAAAAGAAATATCAATATAATGATTCCAAGTCATACTCTGTTAAATCTGTCTTCTCTGTTACAGCTCCTCCTTCTTCCTTGATCCTCCTCCCAATCTTTAGGGATATTTGGGTTCTGCCCATTTTTAACTTTTTCCATGTTGAAAAGGGGTGTTGACGATATGGGGTAGGGGGGTGGAACTGGTTGATATACTTGGAGAGACTGGCACCTCTGCGTTTCAGGATGTCTGGACTAGGAACCATCTGAAGGTTTTAGGTTTCTGAAAAGTAAACTTAGTGTGTGCAACTTTTATAGGATCTCAGATAGAGCCCTGGATGTTCTTTAGGGTTAACAGGAATGATGTTGGTTGGGGGTTGGCAAACCATGGCAATTAGCAGTATCTAGCTGAAGCTTGCACAAAAGTAGCCTCCAAATAGCCTCTCGACTCTTTTGAACTCTCTTAGCCATCGATACCTTATATTGTTACACTCCTTTCCCCCTCTTTTGTTCAGGATGGCATTGTTGATCCCAAGGTGCCAGGGCCAGACTCATCCCTCGGGGTCATCTCCCATGCCGCCAGGGAGTCTTTCACCCCTGGATGTCATGTCCCACATAGGGGAGAGCATAATGATTTTCCTTGCAAAGCTGGGCTTAGAGAGAGAGAGGCTTTATCTGAGCAGCAAAAGAGTTTCTCTAGAAGTAACACTTAGGCATAATTATAGGTATCTTCTCTACTACAGAAATAAGCTTCATAAGAACAAGCCTCAAGATCAAGGGCTTTGGCCTATTGACTTGGGAGTCCCCAGGATTTGAGAGGGTATCTGTTCTAGTTTGCTAGCTATCAGAATGCAATATACCAGAAACAAATGGCATTTAAAAAGGGGAATTTAATAAGTTGTTAGTGTACAGTTCTAAGGCCAAGAAAATGTCCCAATTAAAACAAGTCTATAGAAATGTTCAATTACAGGCATCCAAGGAAAGATACCTTGATTCAAGAAGGCCAGTGAGGTTCAGGGTTTCTCTCTCAAGTGGAAAGGCACATGGTGAACACAGAGTTTCTCCCTCATCTGGAAGGGCACATGGCGAACATGGCATCATCTGCTAGCTACTTGGCTTCCTGTTTCATGAAGCTCCCCAGGAGGCATTTTCCTTCTTCATCTCCAAAGGTCGCTGGCTGGTAGACTCTGCATTCTCTGCTCTCTCCAAATCTCCCATTCTCCAAAATGTTTCCTCTTTTACAGGACTCCAGAAACTAATCAAGACCCACCCAAATGGGTGGACACACACTTCCCCCAATTCAGCTTAACAACCACTCTTGATTGGGTGACATCTCCAGGGAGATGATCTAATTACAGATTCAAACATGCAGTATTGAATAGGGATTATTCTGCCTTTATGAAACGGGATTTAGATTAAAGCATGGCTTTTCTAGGGGACATACATCCTTTCAAACCAGTACAGTATCCTAGGGCTACTTTTAAGATTTTCTTTTCTTTTTCTTTTTTTTTTTTTACATAGGCAGGCACTGGGAATTCAACCTGGGTCTCTGGCATGGCAGACAAGAACTCTGCCTGATGAGCTACCGTGCCCTGTTCCTTAAGGTTTTATTTTCTTTATGTAATTTCTTCAAACGTTGGTGAAGTTTGTTTGTGTTGATCTCAGAAAATAAAGGGAAGGACATGAGTTTAACTCTGGGGTTAAGGCAGACTGCAGGACGAGGAGGAGAGATGCAAAGCCACTGTCTGGTGAATGCCCGCGCTTCAGTGCTTGTGGGCAGATGGTCTGGATGTGTGTGGGATTTGGACACTGACGTGCCTGAAAAGCATCTGATGCAGTGACCATTCACTTCCTAATGCAGGAAGAAACAAGATGCACATGAATTCATTTACTCACCAGGTAGATTTCGAGCACTCACTATGTACCAGGCCTCGTGCAAGGTACTCAGGGTACAGGATGACGAAAACAGCCCCGGCCCTTGGCCCGATGGCGCATCTAATCAAGGGGAATGGATAAGCAATAGGCTAATAATTAGACAAGCGGTGTATTCGTTATGACTCTGGTGAGTCCAACAAAAGAGAACTGAGAGCTAAGAGAGCCCACATGAGCGACCTAATCTACAACTTTTATTATTTCATGAAACCTTATGTTTTATTATATCCTTAAGAGTAGATTATTATATTCTTTGAACATCAAATTTTATTGAACTCCTCTAACTGACACCTGCTAAAAATGAGATTCTGGATGGTGCTCAGGCTTGTGTACATGTTTCTAGGACAGAAACCAGTTGTCCCCCTGCAAATTCAGCACCAGAGTAAGAGCGGCCCAAAAACCAGGGCTGGTGAGGAGCAGGGGGAGAGGATTTTTCAGGAGGAGAGGCTCCCCGGCAGCACCCGGCACAGCCCCTCTCCTCTGCCTGTCCCATCTTCCACTCCCTTCTCTGCTGCCCAGAGGGTCAGGGCTCCCCTCTCCTTCCCAAGAGTGACCCTTGTCTTCCCCGATACCCAGTTATCCCTTTGCCAGCCTGTTACCCAAGATCCAAGCTCCTGCCCTATCCCCCCCAGCTGATGAGGGACACATATTTCTTGCCCTCTTCCCTCTCCTTTTAGCCACAGGGCGAATACAAAACAACCTCCAGACAGTGACCAGCAGCGATTGTGCATTCCAGTGACTCTTCCTGGTGCAAGGTGCACTGAGCTTTGCCGTTGAAAGGGAGATTATCTCTTCAGATTTAATGAGACTCACTGTAAAAACAGAGTTTCCTGGAAAAGGAGGGTGAGGAGGAAACGCCACACTAAAAAGAAAAGAAGGATCTCCCCCCAAATTAGTGTTACTAACACAGCTCATTATGCAGCCACTGCTGGCATTTGCCAGCGGTGCTTAGATCTGAGCTGTAAAAACGCCTTTTGAAAGGCAGACTGACATTTGCCATAGCCATGCCCAAGCCCTCGCCCCCTGATATTTAAGCACTTGCCATGACAACTGAGATAGGGAAAAGGAGAAAAGGGGCAATGACTCATCTCATGGGAGATGAGGCGGCCGGGGGCTGGGGAGAGGGCGACAGAGCATTACTGCTCCGTGTGAGTGACCCTCGTCTCCCGTCTCTCTGTGTGATTTCCTTTTTAGGGAACATTTAATAAGAAACAGAAGCCAGATTTGGTTGAGCTGAATGCAGGATCGCCATGGCAACCTTTCTTTGGAGGTTAGCCAAGTCAGGTAGTGACAGCAAAGATGAGTTAAAGGTCACCTCTGCTGGGAAAGATGGGCATTGATAAAGTATTTTAACAAGACCCAAAGGAGCTGGTATTTGAAAGCTCCCTAAAGAGGATCAACGAGGTGCTAGGAATGGGAGGCAAACCACAGAAGGGCGAGAGGGGGTCGCCCTGGGAGGGGCTCCACCCCAGCCCCAAGTAGCATGGAGCTGCAAACACCTCTCCTCTCTGGTAGGGAGTTCCAACCACTACCAAAAGCATGGACTTGAAGCAATTCCTAATTGTACAAGATAAGGGTTAACAGCCATTTCTACTAGGCATCTGGAGGGCAAAAAAATTTGCCTATGTGGATCTACATCCAAGATATGCATTCCTGAAAAGTTGCAAACAAGCCAAATTTTTGCAAATAAAATGGCACTGACATTCTTTACCTCCCCAGAGGTGCTTTATTTAACGTATTTTCTACTAGAATATCACTTTAAAATCCCGGAGTTGAGATGATCTCTCTTTGCATGATGCTGAAGCCGGAAAGCTTAGAGGAGCACATAAATATAAATGTCTATGAGGCTGGTCCCCAGAAAAAGATGTAAAAATGAATCTTAAGCTTAAGAAAATAAGAAAAGGTGTCCAACTTTATTCATAAATAAGTAAATGCAAATTTAAATGATAGCTAAATAAATGCATACAAAATAATAACATTTTTACGTATCACATAAGCAAAGATCTAGAACTGTAATAATATCCAGTGTTGATAAAGCATGGGGAAATAGGCATTCTCAGACATTCTTGATAGAAGTATAAATTGTTGCTGCTCTGTCGAAGGGCAATTTCCAAATATCTATGAAAATTTAAAATGGACCTCCCTTTGAGCCTGAAATTCCACTTTTACTTATGTTCTCATACACAAAGCTATGTGGACATGGATGTTCATTACAGCATAATTTTCACACACACAAAAAAAAGATTAGAACAACTTAAAGAGCCAGACTGATTGACTAAATTATGGCACACTCATGCTGTGGAATAATATGTAGCTGTTAAAGCAATAAGGGAAGTTCAGCAATGTTGAGCAACCTTCTTGATACATTAAATGCAAAAGGCAAGTATAGAATTGAGAGCATCAGATGTCTTCCTGTACTCTGTCTACAATTTGTATTTATTTACTAAGTGCATATATTAATTTTTCAGTTTATAAAGTTAAGTGTGAAGGTCACCTGGGCTTTGCATTATGGCCCACTTGTGGCCACAGTGGACCTTGCTGGTAACTCCCAGCATCCACCCTTCCCTCCTCCCCAACAGGACCACAGCTCTCTCTTCAGGGCTCCTTCCCTCCTTAAGAACCCCAGGTGACTCAAGGAGAAGAAACGAACTAGCTCCAGTGGTGGACCCCGAGCTAGTTTCATAGAAAACTATGGCACCTCCTGGAGAACCTGTCAGAACACATAATGTTGGCCCCACCCCAGAGGTTCTGATTCAGTGGATCTGGGTTGGGACCCTGAGAACTTGCATTTCAAAGAAGAGCTGCTGATGATGATGATCTGGGACCACACTTTGAGCACCCTGGATTTTAGTCAAATACAGAAAACTCCTCCTTTTGCCAACGATGGCTTCGGAGATGGGATGCCTGCACCATCTGAGGCATGGTGGGATGTGTGATGGAACCTTTTTGGAAGAAAACTTCCTTCCCTGAAAAAAGAAGGGAATGAGCCAGATTTCTCTCTGTCCCCCTGAACGTAATCGAGAGAGGGTGAAGTCCTGGCTGCTACTGGCAGGCATCCTACAGCCACAAGAAAAATCAGCCTTAAGACGTCGCAAATACTCTGATGCTGGAGCGGAAAGGTGAATCATTCTGAGTCTTTCATCTAAGGCACACCTTCCACTAGGCTTCCATTTACAGGACCACAGCCACTTGATTACTAACACCCTTTGCATTGGGTCTTCTGTTTCCTGACACGAAATGCATCCTACCTGATGCAAGCCTACTACATTTTACTGTAAAATATCTGAAGTTTTAGAGAAATACCTTCTAAAGGGCAAAAATGTCATAAACTTGGTTTCAAATCCACTGACAAATTGAGGGAAGCATTTGCATCAGGCACCTCACCTGCCCCATCTGTTACTACCCTGTCAAGAGAGCCTTCTTGCTTTCTTTAAAGTAAGCATTAACACAGAGGCACAGACCAAATAAATAGTTCTGAGTCAAAGTTCAGAAAAAGAACATTATTTCCTAAGTAGGTCCAGGGGGCAGAGTCAGCTCTGCAAAGAGAGGGTAACAACACCCAGTCAATCTTCCTGGGCACATGCCCACGATTTAGCCCAGCCACCTGCCCCCTGTCCCACAGGGTAGAACAGCTGCCACGATCTTCTCTCCCTACATCCATCTTCCAGAATGTCACCTGTTCTCTCCTCTTTAAAGTACTACCCTCTCCAGACACTTCCTTAGGAGTAAAGTCACCCAGTCCTCTCTTGGCTGCTACCAATAAAAGTCTCTTCCAGTCTCCCCTGGAGGGTTGTAGTTGAAGTGGGGGGTGTGAGGGAAAAGCAGAGCTATCTCATGCCTATGAAACAGGAGCTAATTTAGACATAAGGAAATGACGACAAAGAGTTTAAATCAATTAGTCCAAAGCCACATCCAGAAAACCCAAGCTCTCAACTCTAAACTGTCATCCACAAAAAAGCTGAGATAAAAACAACTCTTACAAATCAAAAGGAGGAAAACCACCCTAAATAGAAAAATTTGTGAAGAACATCTACAGGCAAATAAAAGAGGAAAAATAAATTTTAAAAGATGTTCAACCTCACAAGTAACAAAACAAATGGAAATTAAAACAATAATTCAACAACCAGAAGAGCAAAGATTTTACAAAAATTAATTATAACCAGAGTTAGGTAGAGTATGGAGGAAAAGAAACTCCTACACACTACTTATGAGAGAGTAACTAGAGTACAATTCTCCAAATTTAAAACCAGCATACACTTAACCCAGCAATTCTGTGTCTAGTAATTTATCCTAATGAGTTTATCAGACAAGCAGGGAAGCAATAAATACAAGAATGCTCACAGAGTATTGTTATGAGGAAGAGTCCTCAATCTCTGCCATCATACAGATATTCCCAGATACCTTTTTCACATCTCAGTTGGAGCATGTTATTTTCTACCATATAACACTAGTAATATTAAAAAGAGAGAAAGGAATTAAATGCTTTACTGGTTGATCTCCACATTTCTGCTAGAGAGAATGAGAAAATGGTGTGTGATTCTGACAGCAGGAAATGCTGTGTATGTCTGAGAGTCAGCTCACAGCTCTTAAGGTAAACCTGTAAAGATTTCCTTCTTGTTCCTTTGCCCTTGGGTTGTGTTTGCGTGCATTACCTTAGACAGTGTTGGTTGCCTGCCCAATTCCATTTCCTTCCTGTCTTTCCTGATGGAATAGAAAATCCCGGGGCCCACTCAAAGTGGGGAGGGAGGGTACCGAGAGACCCCAGACAGAAAGCCGGGACCCTACACACTATACCTTCAGAGTAAGAGTAGGTCTAGAAATAAATCCACTTCTCCAAGTTCTGGAAGGAAAATTATCTGTATTAAAACTTTGTGAAGCATACAGGAGAAAAATCATCTCACCTGAGAATTTGTAACATCATGTCAGACTCAGGGAGGTTCAAAGGCTGACTTCTACCTGCTCAGTTTTTTAGTTTCCCACTACTTATCAGCTATATGACCTTGGGTGAGCTATTTACCCTCTGTGCTTCACCTTCCTCATCTTTAAGATCGGTTAATAAACAGTACCTAGCTCTTGGGTAGGGAGGCCTCAGTGAAATAATCTAACGTGAAGAACAAGAGGTAGTTAGTAGTATCCCATCGGCTACATTGGCCAAGGACCAGATGCTCCAACATGGTGGGCTCATTTCATCCACATCCTGGCCAGGGAGGGAGGGAGGTTAGTTCCTCTCCATAGAGAAGGCAACCAGGGCACCGAGGAAACAGTGGAGCCATCCACTTCCATGTTGACCACCACTCAGCTATCTTCCTTTCCTGGAAGTGGCTCGGTAGAGGCACAGGGTAGAGATCTGGGGGGAGCTGCAGATTCGGGCTGCACCAGGTCTGGCCTGGGGCACCTCTGTAGCCTACATGATAGAGCAGATGGCAGCAACAGCTGTGGAGGAACGTTCTGGGGAAAAGACTGGCAACTGAACCCCCAGCCTAGACCAAGGCAGCTGTCCTCACAAGGTGAAAAGGTTCTTACTTTAAGGCTTTGCTCACTCCACTTACCCCCCTTGCAGGTGGAAAAAAAGAAACTCCACTATTTTCTCCATTTTGATGTCTGCCTGTATATCAGGTGACTACAGAGCTTGGAGCTTTGATATCACATCCATTTCTACCAACTCCAAATGTTATTGCCCAAGATGACACAGCCAGGGTTGCCCAAGGGACCGTCAATGGAAATCACTCCATTCCTCTTTCATGAGCCTGCAATTGGGAAGTCTCCCCCATCAGCCTTGTACCATTGTCCTGGTCTTTTTGTCCATCAATGCAAGCTGAACAGCTGGGCAAGATCAACTTAGGATCATAAGGGCCTCACGTATACATCTGAACAGTCACATGGAGCCTGAAGCTTCACCCCAGCCACATCTGCTTACGTTTCTCTCTCACTTATGCACAGCTTGTACAGTGTACAACCCATACCACTATACTCCACAGTCCTGAGATCATCTTCAAAGGAATCTTTTCAGAAAAGAGCTGTTGATTCTACCCTTCTGAGCTATACCCCTTACTTCTCCAGCATTTCAGGTATCCCATTATTAAATAAACCACTTTTAAGAGGTCCCAATAGTTTCTTCTCACTTTTGACCAAAATCTCTGGGTCTCCTTGACATTTGGTGACCACTGCTAATCTGCCCTCAAGCTTTGGGAGCACTCCAGAGATTCTCCTACTTCTCACCATCTTCCTCCTCCTGCCTCAGGAAGGTGGTCCTCCCTTTCTCCAGCCACAATGTGAATCATCCCCAATGCTAATCATCTGCCCCAAGTTCAGTCCCATGAATGTAGTTCTTCCATAATCTTTCTTCCTCTGCATCCACCTCAGCAAGGCAGGATGAAGCACTCCTCCCAGACAGGGCCTGAGGTCATGGGACAGCCCAGATGGGCATTGAGGATGCTGAAAGTGGGGGGTGGGGAGACTTGGGGGCCAGTACAGAACCCTTGTACCTTGGGCTTCTCCTCCCCTCCAAGTTTCTCTGTAGTTATCTCCCACAGCCCTGCACAAATTCCTTGCCAGTTTATAACCCAGAGATGTGTCAAGGTGAAAATTCAGTTCAAGTAGTCCTGGGTTGGTTGTGCCCCAAATAACAAATAGTGACCATGCCTTCCTTATCTTAAGGAAGTCACCTTCAACCCAGCCCTCAAAGTTTTCCTACAGATAAACTTTTTCAGCTCATATGAGCTCACGGTCAACAACAAAAAATCATGAAACAGAGTTCAGTGAAAAAATAGACAGCAGAGTGAGACCCCAAACAGTGTAGGTACTGAGATTATCCAACACAAAATATTACGGTTTTTGATGTTTAATTTTTTTAAAAAGTAAAGCAGAGATGGATACAGAGCAGAAGTATCTAAAACTGACTAGGCAGATTTGTAGAAGAACTAAAAATAGAACTTCTAGAAATGAAAAATAACTGAAATTGAAAATACACTGCAGAAATACTCCAAATACATTATGATGGCCAAACTTAAAAAAACTGACAATTCCACAACGTGAGGTGGTGGTGGTAGGTGGTGTATGGGATTCCTGTATTTTATGCACGTTTGTTCTGTAAACCCACATCTTTGCCAATAAAGAAGAAAAAAAAATGACTGACAATACCAAATCCTCTCAAGGATATGTAGAAAATGGAGCTTTCATACATGTTGGTGGGAATGCAAAATAGTACAGCAACTTTTTTAAAAAGTTTGAACAATGTCTTACAAAGTTAAGCATGCATTTACCATATAACCCAGAAATTCTACTACTAAGTATTTATCAAAAGAAATAAAATATATGACCACACAAAGACATGTAAGCAAATGTTCATAGGAGCTTTATATATAATAGCCCAAAACTGGAAGCAACCCAAATGTCTATCAACTGGCAAATAGATACACAAATTATGGTACAATCATACAGTGGAATACTATTAAGCAATAAGAAGGAATGATTTACTGATACATACAACCTCGTGGATGAATCTCAAAAACATTATGCTAAGTGAAAGAAACCAGGTACCAAAGGCTATATGCTATATAATTCCATTTATATGACATTCTGGGAAAGGCAAAGCTCTAAAGACAGAAAATAGATCAATGGTTGCCAAGAACTAGGGGGGATAGACTGTTTGTTAAGGGTCATGAGGACTTCTGGAGGGGGATAGGGATGATATATATCATGATTGTGGTGATGGTTACATCACTGTATAACTCTGTCAAAACTGATCAAACTGTAGTTAAAATGGTGAATTTATTGTCTGTAAATTATATCTCAATAAGCCCAATTTTAAAAAAGAGATAATAAAATAACATAGAGGAAAAATATTTTTTCAGCTGCATTGGAGGGCTGGAGCTCTATGCTAGCTAGATACAGCTGAAGAGAAAATTAATTAACTGGAAGTTATAGCTGAATAAATTATCCAAAATGCAGCACAGGGAGAAAAAGATGGAAAGTATAGAAGAAAAATTAAGAAACATAGAGACTAAGATCTATAAAGACAGACTAGAAACATAGAGTAACTACAGGAAACACACAGCTAATAAAAGACTTAACCCATAAGACTCATCAGTTTGTTCTACATGACCCTTCTAACCAAATAGAATGTACAATTTTAAAATAGGACATAATTCCCTAAACCAATACAACTATAAAGTATCTAGGAAAAAGTTTCACTCAAAATATATGAAACATCTATTTAAAAAACTTTAAAATCCAATAAAGAACATCAGCGTATCTCTCCTGTCAGCACATCCACGTTCACCCCTTGAGTATATACTTTCTTTCTCTTCAATAAATTTTTTGCACTTACTTATAAAAAAAAATCCAATAAAGGACATTGAAAAGGACCTAAATAAAAGGAAGAATATTATCTTTCATTCCCTTTGATGGCATAACTTATTATGAACATTTACCTTCTGCCCAAATTGATGTATAAATCCAATGCACTCAAACTTCTGCTTGGATTTTTTAAGGTATTCAATAAACTTACTCTGAAATGTATATGTAAGAATAAATATTTATGAATAGGTAAAGAACAGCCTTTGAAGAATAAAGAAAGTTTTATTTCTTAATGGGTAATAAGGCAGTCTGCAAAGTCATTTGAACTTATTAATGAAAATGTTTTTTATAGTAAAAAAAGAATAAATAAGTAGACAAATGAAAGAATAGGCTCAGGGTCAAACCTATAGTTTTGAGCAAAGCCTACACACACACACACATACATACAGATAACATACACATGCACACACATATGCACACACACATACACATATATGCATGTGTATATAGAAGTTGAATGTGTAACAAAGGGTGCCATGAATTAACCAGGAAAGAATAAGTCATTAAGATTCAGCTTAAATCTACAACATACAAAGATGGCCTTCCAATGGATCAAAGACCTAACTTTAAGAGTTAATATAGCAATCAAAGAAAATGCAAGAGAGTATCTTTGTGCTCAAGGGGCAGGGATGGACTTTTTAAACAAATTTTCAAAATCATAAACCATAAGGAAAAAAATGAACAAAACTGAATACATCAAAATGAAGGATTTCTGTTCAATGAGGAACACCATGGACACCCTTAGTGGAAAGTGTACAAACTAGGAGAAGATATTTTCAGTGACTAAAATAAACAAGGGAATAATATCTAATATTCAAGAAATCAACAAGAAAAAGACAGAAACTCAATAGAAAAACAAGCAAAAGATATAAAAAGGCATTTTTACAAAAGAGGAAGCCAGAAACTAATGAGCATATGAAGAGATGCTCAAACTCATTAGGAATCAAAGAAAAGCAAATTAATACAACAATGGCATATATATCTCTTTACACTTGATAGATTGGCAAATATTAGAAAGGTGACTAATGCCAAGTCTTGGAGGAGATTCAGAGACAGAAAAAACCCAGGCACTACTGGGAGAGCTGTTCTAAAGCTCTATGGGAACAACTTCATCAAATTAAGACTGCGCATTTCCTGTGAGCCAGTAATTCCTCTCCCAGGGATACATCCCAGGTGTACTCTTCCACAGATCTGTGAGGGGATATATACATATGAAACATTTATTGTAGTTCAATTTGTGGTAGCAAGGAGGCCTTGTGAGTGTCCATTACTAAGAGCATGAATAGACAAAATACAGCAGATTTACCATGCAGGAGAGAACAAGTCACATACTAATGAATATTTTAAAAATGAATTGTTCTATATAACAAAACATATTTATGTAAATTAAAAATACATTCACAGAGAATAAGAAAAAAGGGGTTGGAGCCAAGATGGCAGCTTAGTGAGGTGTGGGATTTAGTTCATCCTCCAGAGCAGCTGGTAAATAGCCAGGAAACAGTACAGAACAACTGCTGGGGCCACATCAGTGACCAGACACACTGCATGCACCGTCTGGACCAACTGAACCAGCTGCGACACCACCCGGAACCATGAATCCTCCAAGCCATGGTGGCTGGTGCCCCTCCCCCACAGACTGCTTCTCAGAGGGGGTAGGAAAGATATTTTACTATTGGCAAGGGGCTGAGCTCAACCAAGCTCCAATTGTCAAATTAATTAACAAATTCCAACCACTAAAAAAAGGCCTCCAGCTCAGCTGAACTTCAAGTAAAAGTTGAGGTTGCTAGTTTTCGCCCCAGAGCAGAGGGGGCAGGGCTGACAGAAAAAGAAAAAAAAAAAGAATTATTTTTGGATTGAACAGCACAAAATACTTGAAAGGGTCTGGGCCCTGAAGGAAAGGAGGGGGCACATAGAACTTGGAGATACATAGAGCAACATACCAACTTAAGCTCTTGATTGGCAAACCAAGGAATGGGGGTCCTGCTCTGAAAAGGAATTTTTTTCTTCTCTTTTTTGTGGCTGTGTTTCTAAAGCTTCACTGCTCTTTGGATACAACTTCAAGGCTTCTCAGGCAAAATTAAGCTTGTTTGAGAGCTTGTCTGGAGGATATGCTTTCCCCAGGAGAGGGGTGGGGCCCTGCTCAGGTGGAATCCCTCCCTCAAGGAATTCAGACCCCAAGGTCTGGAAAAGTGAAGCAATTAAAGCCAGCCTACAACCTCTCCTTTGTCTCAACCATACCCCCAGCAGGGAGAGTCTGCTGGAGTTAAAGGTACCACATCACATTATGCTGGTGGGACCTGCAGGCTGATAAGTGCCACATACTGGGCAGGATAAAAAAACACAGAGTCTAGAGGCTTCATGGAAAAGTCTTTCAACATACTGGGTCTCATCCTCAGGGAAAATTGATGCAGGTGACTCTTTCCTCCTGAGAGGAGGCCAGTTTGGTATCAGAAAATCTGACTGGGGTCTATAATACTTAAGTAGACTTTCCTAAGTGGGAAAGAAAGGCACCATACAGGCAGAGCAAGAAACAAGAAAACAAGAACTGAAAAATTCTCATCTGTTAATGAAACCTAAGCTACAGGTATAGAATAAGCTGAACTGAACATCAACGAACAGATAGACAACAAAGTCATCCAGCAAGAAAATCCTAGGTAAAAAAATGAAAACAATCTCCAGAATAAACTAATTAAGGAAATTAAATGTCTAGACACCAACAAAAAATAACAAATCATATTGGGAAAATTGAAGATAAGGCCCAGTCAAAGGAACAAACCAACAATTCAAATGAGATACAGGAATTGAAACAATTAATTCAGAATGTTCGAAAAGGCATGGAAAACCTCATTAAAAATCAAACCAATGAATTGAGGGAGAATATAAATAAGGCAAGGATGAACAAAAAGAAAACATCAGAAGTCTGAAAAAACAAATCACAGAACTTATGGGAATGAAAGGCACAGTAGAAGAGATGGAAGAAAAAAAAAAACAATGGAAACCTACAGTGTTAGATTTCAAGAGGAAGAAGATAAGATTAGTGAACTGGAGGATGGGACATCTGAAATCTGACAAGCAAAAGAAAATATAGGAAAAAGAATGGAAAAATATGAGCAGGGACTCAGGGAATTGAATGACAACATGAAGCGTATGAATATATGTGTTGTGGGTATCCCAGAAGGAGAAGAGAGGGGAAAAGAAGGGAAAAAACTAATGGAGGAAATTATTACTGAAAATTTCCCAATTCTTATGGAAGACTTAAAATGACAGATCCAAGAAGTGCAGCATACCCCAAACAGAATAGATCCAAATAGACGTACTCCAAGACACTTACTAATCAGAATGTCAGATGTCAAAAAGAAAGAGAGAATTTTGAAAGCAGCAAGAGAAAAGCAATCCATCACATAAAAGGGAAGCCCAGGGCGGGCCACGGTGGCTCAGCAGGTAAGAACGCTTGCCTGCTGTGCTCAAGTACCCAGGTTCGATTCCTGGTGCCTGCCCATGTAAAAAAAAAAAGGAAGCCCAATGAGACTATGCATAGATTTCTCAGCAGAAACCATGGAGGTGAGAAGACAGTGGCATGATGTATTTAAGCTAATAAAAGAGAGAAACTGCCAACCAAGAATTCTATATCCAGCAAAATTGTCCTTCAAAAATGAGGAGAAAATTAAAACATTTTCAGACAAAAAAATCACTGACAGAATTTGTGACCCAGAGATCAGCTCTGCAAGAAATACTAAGGGGAGCACTAGAGACAGTTAAGAAAAGACAAGAGGGAGAGGTGTGGAGAAGAGCATAGAAATGAAGGCTGTAAGTAAAGGTAAAAAGAAGGAAAATTAGATATGACATATAAATTCCAAAAGGCAAAATGGTAGAAAAAAGTACTGCCCTTACAGTAATAACACTAAATGTTAATGGATTAAACTCCCCAACCAAAAGACAAAGACAGGCAGAATGAATTAAAAAAAAAACAGGACCCATCTATATGCTGTCTACAGGAGACACATTTTAGACCCAAGCATAAACATAGGTTGCAAGTGAAAGGTTGGGGAAAGATATTTCATGCAAACAACAATCAGAAAAGAGCAGAAGTAGCTTTACTAATATCCAGCAAATTAGACTTCAAATGTAAACAATTAAAAGAGAAAAAGAAAGACACTATGTGTTAATAAAAGTAACAATTCAACAAGAAGACATAAGAATCATAAATATTTTCACACTGAGCCAGAGTGCTCCAAAATACATGAGACAAACACTGAAAAGAGAAATATGCACATCTACCATAATAGTTGGAGACTTCAATTCCCTGCTCTCATCAATGGTCAGAACATCTAGACAGACGATCAAGAAAGAAACAGAGAATTTGAATAATACAATAAATGAACTAGACTTAACAGACATTTATAGAACATTATACCCCATAACAACAGGATACACCTTTTTCTCAAGTGCT
Source organism: Myrmecophaga tridactyla (assembly GCA_004026745.1). Lineage (NCBI taxonomy): Eukaryota > Metazoa > Chordata > Mammalia > Pilosa > Myrmecophagidae > Myrmecophaga > Myrmecophaga tridactyla. Next base: position 17,288 of record PVIY010002942.1, read on the forward strand.
CATGGATCATTCTCAAGGATAGACCATATGCTGGTCCCAAAGGGAGTCTCAATAAATTTAAAAAGATTGAAATCATACAAAACACTTTCTCAGATCATAAAGGAATGAATTTGGAAATCAAAATAGGCAGAATTCACAAATATATGGAGGCTCAACAACACACTCTTTAACAACCAATGGATCAAGGAAGAAGTTACAAAAGAAATCAGCAAATATCTCAAAACAAATGAAAATGAAAACACAACATATCAAACTTATGGGATGCAGCAAAGGCAGTGCTAAGAGGGAAATTTATTGTCCTAAATGCCTATATTAAAAAAAAAGAAGAAAGAGTAAAAATTGAGGAATTAACTATAAACTTGGAAGAACTTTAGAAAGAACAGCAAGCTAACCCCAAAGCAACTAAAAGGAAAGAAATAATAAAGATTAGAGCAGAAATAAATGAAACTAAGAACATGAAAACAATTGAGAAAATTAACAAAACAGAAGTTGGTTCTATAAGAAAATCAACAATATTGATGGTCCCTTAGCTAAGTTGACTAAAAGAAGAAGAGAGAGGATGCAAATAAATAAAATCAGAAATGGAAGAGGAGACATAACCACTGACCCTGCAGAAATAAAGGAGGTAATGAGAGGATACTATGAACAACTTTATGCTAATAAACTAGACAATATAGATAAAATGGACAACTTCCTAGAAAGGCATGAACAACCAACATTGACTCAAGAAGAAACAGACGACTTCAACAAACCAATCATAAGTAAAGAAACTGAATTAGTCATTAAGAAGCTCCCAAATAAGTCCAGGACCAGATGGCTTCACACGTGAATTCTACCAAACATTCAAGAAAGAAATCGTACCAATCCTGCTCAAACTCTTCAAAAAAATTAAAGAGGAGGGAACGCTACCTAACTCATTCTATGAAGCCAACATCACCCTCATACCAAAGCCAGAAAAAACGCTAGAAGAAAAGAAAATGACAGACCAATCTCTCTAATGTATATAGATGCAAAAATCCTCAACAAAATTCTTGCAAATCAAATCCAGCAGCACATTAAAAGAATTATACACCATGACCCAAGTAGGATTCATCCCAGGTATGCAAGGATGGTTCAACATAAGAAAATCAATTAATATAATACACCATATCAACAAATCAAAGCAGAAAAACCATATCATCTCAATTGATGCAGAAAAGGCATTTGACAAAATTCAACATGCTTCCTTGTTGAAAATTTCAAAGGATAGGAAGAAGGGAACTTCCTCAACATGATAAAGGGAATACATAAAAAACCAGCAGCTAACATCATCCTCAATGGGGAAAAACTGAAAACTTTCCCCCTAAGATCAGGAACAAGACAAGGATGTCCACTATCAACATTGTTAATTTAACATTGTGTTAGAAGCTCTAGCCAGAGAAATTAGACAAGAAAAAGAAATACAAGGCATCAAACCTGGAAAAAAAGAAGTAAAACTCTCACTGTTTGCAGATGATATGATACTAAATGTTGAAAACCCCGAAAAATCCACAGCAAAACTACTAGAGCTAATAAATGAGTACAGCAAAGTGGCAGGTTTGAGGTCAACACTCAAAAATTTGTAGTGTTTCTATACACTAGTAATGAACTGTCTGGGGGAGAAATTAAGGAAAAAATTCCATTTACAATTGCAACCAAAAGAATAAAACATTTAGGAATAAATTTAAGGATACAAAAGACCTATACAAAGAAAACTACAAGAAACTGCTAAAAGAAATCACAGAAGACCTAAATAAATGGAAGGGCATACTGTGTTCATGGATTAGAAGACTAAATATAGTTAAGATGCCAATTCTACCTAAATTGATTTATAGATTAAATGCAATACCAATTAAAATCACAAAAACTTACTTTTCAGAAATAGAAAAACCAATAACCAAATTTATCTGGAAGGACAGGGTGCCCTGAATAGCTAAAAATATCCTGAGAAAGAAAAATGAAGTTGGAAGTCTTACACTGCCTGACTTTAAGGTATATTATGAAGCTATACTGGTCAAAACAGCATGGTACTGGCATAAAGACAGATGTACTGACCAATAGAATCAAATAGGGTGTTCAGATATAGACCCTCTCATCCAAGGACAATTGATCTTTGATAAGGCAATCAAGCCAACTCCCCTGGGACAGAACAGTCTCTTCAATAAATGGTGCCTAGAGAACTGGATATCCACATGCAAGAGAATGAAAGAGGATCCATATCTCACACCCCATACAAAAATTGACTCAAAATGGATCAAAGACATCAACATTACATCTAAGACCATAAAACTTTTAGAAGAAAATATAGGGAAATATAAATCTTATAATAGGAGGCGGTTTCCTAGATCTTACACCCAAAGCATGAGCATTGAAGAAAGAAACAGATAAATGGGAACTTCTCAAAATCAAACACTTTTGTATATCAAAGAACTTTGTCAAAAAAGTAAAAAGACAGCCTACACAATGGGAGACAACATTTGGAAATGATATATCTGATAATGGTCTAGTATCCAGAATATAAAAAGAGATTGTTCAACTCAACAAGAAGACAAACAACCCAATTACAAAGTGGGCAAAAGACATGAACAGACACTTCTCCCAAGAGGAGCTACAAATGGCCAAAAGGCACATGAAAAGATGCTCAACTTCACTGGCTATTAGGGAAATGCAAATCAAAACCACAATGAGTTATCATCTCACACCAGGAATGGCCATTATCAATAAAACAGAAAATGACAAGTGCTGGAGAGGATGTGGAGAGAGAGGCACACTTATCCACTATTGGTGGGAATGTCAAATGGTACAACCACTGTATAAAGGCAGTTTGGCAGTTCCTCAGGAAGCTAAGTATAGAACTGCCATATGACCTGGCAATACCATTGCTAGATATCTACTCAGAGGACATGAGGGAAAGGACACAAATGGACATTTTCACACCAATGTTTATAGCAACATTATTTACAATTGCCAAGAGATGGAAACAGCCCAAATGTCCATCAACAGACAAGTGGCTAAACAAGCTGTGGTATATACATATGATGGAATATTATGCAGCTGTAAGACAGAATAAAGTAATGAAGTATGTAACAATATAGATGGACCTTGAGGACATTACGCCGAGTGAGATTAGCCAGAAACAAAAGGACAAATACTGTATGGTCTCATTGATAAGAACTAACATTAATTAATGAACTTGGAGAATTTCAGTTAAGAACAGAGACCATCAGGAGATAGAAATAGGATAGATTTTGGGTAATTGGAGCAAAGGGATACAGATTATGCAACAGGACTGATTGTAAAAATTCAGAAATGGATAGCACAATATTACCTAACTGTAATACAGTAGTGTTAATACAATGAATGAAACTGAACGTGAGAATGATAGAGGGAGGAAGGCTGGGGGCACAAATGAAATCAGAAGGGAAGACAGACAATAAAAAAAATTTATGTTTTGAATAGTGTGGCTCCTAATATAACTTATACGGACAGTTTAATTGAATACCATAAGTACATGGAACCTTGAATTGTGCGTGAGATTTTGTAGATTTGTCCAGAGTGATGCCCTGATAAATCCCAGAGTGATTTGAACAGTGAATAAAAATGTATTTGCAAAGTCCCCTTGGGGGAATGATGAGAAAGAGGGAAAATTCAACTTCCCCATATGGAGAAGGCCTGATATTCTCATAAGCAGTGAGGACAACAAAATCAGTAGGCTGAATCCTCAATCTTGGAGTTTGTTCCTATGAAACATATCCCCACAAAGGATAGGCTAAGCCTACTTAAAATTAGGCCTAAGAGTTACCCCGGAGAAACTCTTTTGTTGCTCAGATGTGGCCTATCTCTTCAGCCAACATGGAAAGCAAACTCACTGCCCTCCCCCTCTCTACGTGGGACATGACTCCTAGGGGTGTGAACCTCCCTGGCAGCGTGGGACAGAAATCCTAGAATGAGCTGGGATGCAGCATCAAGGGATTTAGAAAAACTTCTCTAGTGAAAGGGGGAAGAGAGGAATGAGACAAAATAAAGCGTCAGTGGCTGAGAGTTTCAAATAGAGTGAAGAGGTTATCTGGAGCTTATTCTTACGCATTATATAGATAACTCCTTTTTAGTTTAAGGTGTATTAGAAAGACTAGAGGGAACTGCCTGAAACCGTAGAGCTAAGTTCCAGTAACCATGTTTCTTCAAGATGATTGTATAATGATATAGCTTTCACAATGTGACTATGTAATTGTGAAGACCTTGTTCTAATGCTCCTTTTATCTATGGTATGGACAGATGAGTAAAAATATGGAGTGAAAATAAATAAATAATAGGGGGGACAAATGTTAAAATAAATTGGGTAGAGGGAAATACTAGTGGTCAATGAAAGGGACTGGTATGGGGTATGGTATATATGAGTTTTTTCTTTTTTTCTCTTTATTTCTTTTTCTGGAGTGATGTAAATGTTCTTAAAAATTATCACAGTGATGAATATACAACTATGTGATAATATTGTGAACCACTGAATGCACAACAAGTATGGAATGTTCATATGTTAAAAAATATATATATATACATTTATACAGGTGGCTCAGGGGCAGAGTTCTTGCCTGTCAGGCCGGAGACCTGGGTTCGATTCCCAGTGCTTATCCATGCAAAAAAAAAAGAAAGACAAAAATACATTCACATAAAACGTATTTTCCTAGAACACATACAAAGGAAAACACATACATTAAATATATTTAGTTGTCTGAGGGTAGGGGAGAGTGGAGAGTGGGAGAAAGCGGGAATAAATTTGGAGCAGAGGGGTCTTGCATGAATCTATTAGAATAATTCACCATGATCTGAGGAGTATAATTAACTCAACTCTCTGCTCTTGGGACCTAAAAAGAAAGTAGATCAAAGAGAACAAAATTGTCCTGGAGGTTCTATTCAGGACAGTAAATGTAAAAGAAAGGAAAAAGAGGAGTGAAGAAGAGAGGTAGGAAGGAGAAAGAAAGAAAATAAATATGTATTGGAAAGGAAGAAATGAGGTTGTTATTGTTTGTAGATTATATTATTAAGTACATAGAAAACCCAAAAGCATATGCAGAATATTAGAGGTTCTTAAGAAGGTTGCCAGATTTAAAAACAAAGTATAAAAATATTTTCATTTCCATATGCCAGCAAAAAGCTGTTCAAAAACGTAATTTTTAAAAAGACACAATTTAGAATATACACTTTACACCATATATTAATATATAAAAACTTCTACGAATTAACAAAAAGCATGCAAAACCTTTATTGAAAGCCATTAAAGAATACCTAAAAAGATGAAGCAGTATACAGAAAATATTAATGCGATGAAATACAATATCATATAATGGCCAATTATCCCCCGAATTACCTTTAGATCTAATACAATGCCAATCAAAATATATGTAATTCTAATATTTATATATAAATGTACATATATGTATTATGCCAAGAATACCCAAGACACTCCTGAAACAGAACAAATTGGAGTGATTTCCTTTAGCACATGCCAAATAAAAAGTCATGAAGGCAGTATGGTATTGGCACAAAACGAACAAAAGAGGCCAGTGAAAATAGAATAGAGAGCCAGAAATAACCTTCCTCTCATATGGAAAATTAATTTATAACCCAGCTGGCATGAGAGTAGGAAAGGAAGATCACCTTCATTTGCCTAAGACCCAATACCACAAATGCCACAAGCTGGTTGTAGTTTAATAACAGGAATTTATTTATAGGCACACAGTTTTCAGGCCAGAAGTCCACAGTCATGGCTGGCGCTCTCCTGGCCTCTCCAGTACATACTGGGGCTGCTGGCCAACATACCTTGGGGCTCCGTGGCTCCCACCACCTGGCAAACTCCTTTCTTTTCTGATTTCTCCAGTAATCTGGCTTGAGGCCACTCTGCTTCAGTTGGCCACACCTAAACTAAAAATAACACCTTCAAATGTCCTATAGGACATTAGGACCTGCACTCCTCAAGGATGCAGATTAAGTTTAAGAACCAGTGGATGTTGTGGGACATGATTCAATCTACCAGAGGACTGATCAATAAATGGTGCTGGGATAATTCATTATTTATATAGAAACAAATGAAATTAAGCCCTTACCTCACATCATCATACACAAAGACAAATTCCAGGTAGATTGAGCACTTAAATGTGAAAGGCAAAATTTTAAATTAAGGATACATTATAGAGAAAAGGTCTTTAAAATTTGAAGGGTAAAGATGGACTTTTTTGAAAAAGACCTAGGGAACAAGCCACAAAGAAAAAAGATTAAATACTAATCTATTACGATTCTTCAAAAGACATCAAAATGAAAGCGAAAAGTCAAGACAGAAACTACTATGTGTGCATAAATGTATAAATACAGATATCTATATACACACACATAGATGTATTCAATAAGGAAGAAACAACTGAAAAGAAAAAAATCAGTGGAACAGGCACTTTACAGGAGAGGAAATGTGAATGGCCAAGAAACACATGAGATATTCACCTCTTTAGCAAAAAGGGAAATTCAAGTTAAAACCACAAAACAAAATACTCATGCCCCCCCCAATTAGCATAACTTAGAAAGTCGGACATTTGTGCAGGATTAGGCAGAGGGACTCAGTACTCTTGGGGGCTGAACTGGCCGAAACTTAGTCTACACTCTAGGGAAACTCTTATCTGTGTCCCCCAGGAGGCATGTGCAGGAATGTTCAAGAAACACTGTAACCAAAAAAGGAAACCACCCACAAGCCCTTGTCTCTACTGGGATAGATTCACATACCGTAACACTACACATATCAGGGGTGATGATGGTGGTAAGGGCAGTTGGTCACTGATTGGAAAAGGATGGGTAAAAGCCATGTGTGAGGTTTGGGGTGATCCTTGAATGTCAGGAATCTCTGCTTTGATTTCAGATTTCCGCAGCCTTGACTCAGTAAGGGTGTGAGGGTAGACTCTGCCACTCCCATTGTCACCACCTACCATCCATTACCTGAGGGCTAACAGCAGTGGAAAGGGGCCAGCAGCTCTCAATCACCCCCAGGGGTCAATGATTAGCCGGGGGATGACAGCTAGTGAGGCAGGCTGCAGATACTGTCTCAGGCCAAAAGGAGCCAATGCTGTGCCTCTGAGGCAGATCTGTGCGACGAAGCCAGCGCGGAACCAGCTGGGTCCAAGGAGACCTGTGCAGTCCACCCAAGCGGAGGCCACTGAGCAGGGACACATGAAACCTCCCATCAAGGAGGTGGCGCCTCCCCTCCCCGACCAGCCTTGATCAGGCAGGCAGGCCGACCCCCTCCCCTCCATACCCACCGCTCCCACCAGAATATCACACTTCCCCCTGCACCCAGAGGCCACACCACGGGAACAGAGACCAGTGGAGAACCTTCAACCAACTGACATTTTTCCCCAAAAGATCAAAGTTGAGGCTGGAACAAACGAACCCCCTGTGGTGGCCAGATGACAGCTTCTTCACCATCAGAGAAAATGGGACCCCTGTTCTAAATTGAGTTTAGGTGTAAAAAATTTTTAAAGTCACGTTTGTACACCCAAAAAAAACCTGATTTTTGTAAACTGTCATACATCTGAAACATTATATCCAAAAAGTTTGTACTCACATGCACGCACAGACACACACACACATGCCAATATGTATATTTGTTAACATTTTAAATAAAATATGAGAATATACTAAGCATATTGCTTTGCTTCTTTTCAATTCAGAGTGCATTGTGGACTCCTTCGCTGGTTATTTACATAGTATTTCACCATATGAATTATAGATAACATTAACTGGAGGACAATTACCTTGCCCCCTGGGTCTTCTCTTCAAAGCAGACATCTCCAGCTCCGTGGCACATGTCCAGCTACCTGTTTGCCAGCCTCTCGAAACTTCCCGCTTGCCTCGGTCCCTTTTAACTTGCATTGATCAGGGATCTATGCGCTCAGGTCTGCGAAGCGAGTTAAGGAGGTGAATTTCCATGGCTCAGCCCTCAGCTACAGGCGCTGGCCTTTGCCACAGCCCTTTCTAAATCCCAGCTTATGTCTCTTTTCAAGGGGCTGGCCTAGACCGAAAGGCACTGTGCTTGACCCTGCATTCTGACCACCCCCCGCCCTCCCCAGTCCCAGGACCAGCCTTCCATCCGGACTACTCTTCCTCAGCCAAAACCAAACACCCTGCCCTTCGCTGCCTGTGTCAGGTCTGACCTCCAGAATTCTTCCAGCGTAGCCTGCACCTCAAGGTGACATCCTCTTCCAAAGAGAAAGACAAGGAAGCAAAGTGGTGGGTGCAGGCTGCACGCAATGTTTGCAGTGCCCAGGAGAGGGGTGCCCCCACCCCTACTGGCCCCTCTTCTCTGCCCACCCTATTTCATGGGTCAGCCCAAAAGGTCTTACCTGCCCCTTTGTGTCCACCCCAGTCTGCAGATATAAAGGGCCTCCCCTTGGCCATGGCTCTGACCTCCAGGGCTCAGGCCCTGGAAGCTGGGTCCCAACCCCCAGGGTGTGGTCTGACTGGGGAGGCTCAGGCTCTAGCTGGGCAGGGGCTTGGCCAGAGAAGGCAGAGCCCCCCACCAGCTTGCCGACAGGGGGGTCCTGCCCAGGGGTGGTGCAGGGCAACTGGACAATTGCCATGAGTATGGCTTCGTCGAGGAGCGACTCAAGCTGAGCCTTCACGGAGGACAGAAGCTTGCTCATTTGACACAAGAGAGACAATCGGCAGGTCAAGGGAGTCGTGGAAGTCCAGGTGGTGCAATGGAGGGGTGAAGGGATGGGACAGGATACCGAGGCCAGAGTGAGAAACTGGGGTCTGCCAGCAAAGCAATGGGGGGGCCCTCGGTAATTTCACACCCGGGTGGGGGGAACCCGATCATATCTGTGTTTTGAAGAGGCTGCACGCCGCCATCCCGGGAAGTACTGGAACAGAAAATCAACTGGAACAAAAGATAACGGTTAGAAAACTACGGCCAGCTGGAAGCAATTGTCACAGAGGGTTTGGAGCTGGTGGGAGCTGCCCACAGAGGCCCCTCCACAGATGGAGTGCAAGTTCTCCCGCGAAGGAAACCAGCACAGGTTCCTTAATTTCCCCGAGCCTCAGTTTCATTCATCTTTAAAAGAACCTTGAGACTCCCCGAGAGAATTAAAATGAGCGTTAAAATGAAAATAAATTGCCCTGGCTGGCAGGAATCACTGGAGATGTTCAGAAGCTGAAAATTCCCCGTAGAAGACTTTTGGAGAGTTTCCACACAGCGCAGATAGGATACAGCAAAGAAACGCATCAATTATTTCACAATTTTGCCGACATCCTTGGAGCGGAAAGGTAGCCAAAGGAGGGAGCGAAGACTGACGGTCGGAGCTCCCCAAACACAGCGCCTCGGCGTGGCGCTGCTGCGGCTTTGGCGAGGCTTCTGCATCCCGCTTTTAGCAAAATGGTAACAACCTGGAATCCATTAAGAGCAGAATTTGGGGAGGCCTCCCGGGAGGGTGCGCTGGCTGCAAACCCAGCCCCGCCTCCGCCGAGAAGCGCGCTTCCAGGACGCTGAACGACGTCGCCTTCTTGGGGTTTCTCCAAACCAGCCTTGCAAGGGGCTGTTGCGCAGGGCGCACCGCCGCCAGCGTCTCAGTGTCCCGGTGAGCTAAAGGGCCAGGAAGTCCCAGTGACAGCAAGGTTCCGGAGGCAGGCGCTGAGCGGAGCTGGGAACAGAAATAGAAATCCTACAACCAGGCTCAGCTATTCATCAGTGTTTCTATTAAACCTCTCCTAGCAGAATAGAGATGTATTCTCTCTGTTAAGAGATGGAGGTATATGGTAGGTAACAACCTTATTAAATCAAAATCAATTCATTGTAAATCTGCAGCCATTTGATTTGGGCTGGATTAAGACTCACCCTTACACTATGGCGTCAGGGTTCCCCGTCCGCTTTAACACTGATTAGGATGGCAGGAGGCATGGAAAACCGGCTCGCACAGGAGCTCCCTCACTGCCATTCGTATTGCACATTCCCTTCTCCACCCCATGGGCTGAAATTGAAGACAAAATGGGCTTGAAGATAGTAGCTCCCATGGCCTCCCACCCTAGGGATTAAGTCCAGTGTGCTCCTTGGTTTCATTCTCCCTTTCCACCTTAGCAGGACTGGCAAACGCATGGCCCACGCGCCCCCTCATCCTGCCCAGTGCAGACGGGACCAACTCATCAGAGCCTAGGGGTCCTGCCCAGGTCCGTGCTTCAAGGGAAGGAAAGGGCTTACAAATCCTCCTTCCTCCCAAAGGACAAAATTGCCATCCTTCCAGTGAGGAAACGTCCACTCTGTTCCCAAGGTCCAGGGGGCCGAGGTCTCCCTCCCAGTGGAATTGCCCTTTCCATTTCAGGAAACACTGACCAAGCTGGAGTTGGAGGGGCTTTCTGCTCCCCTCCGCCTGCACCGCCGAGCATGGGCAATATCAGCCAGAAAGGAACTTGCTGGCACCTGAACCCTCTGAAATGCCACCGAGAGCTCCTTGGTTACTTGGCACGTCCCCAGGCTAGTGCAGGGACCTCAGAAGGGGTAGGGGGTGGGGGGCAGAGGGATGGAAATGACAGGGGACTATGGGAGAGAGAAAAGGGGTTGCCAGGCGCCCCATCAACTGAGAGTCAGCCTAACAGAGTGGCTAAGCAGATGGGCTCTGAGTTCAGATCGTACCTCAGTTATACTTACTGTGTGCCCTTGGCTGTGTTACTTAACCTCTCTGTGCCTGGATCTCCTTGACTGTGAAATGGCGGTGATAAGAGTACCTACCTCATGGCATTGTTGTGAGAATTAAGTGTGGCAGTCTATGAGAAGTTCCTAGGGCCTACTTGGTACTAAATGTCATAGTTATTTTTGTCATAGTTCCTGTTTATCAGAGAGTATGTTATTGGCTGTAGGTAACAGAACACCCAAAGAAAAGCATTGAGGAAGGCACTCCAGGCAAAGCTGGGTAATTCACAGCTACTTTTCATTGCCCCAGGAGGTTAGCAATTGCTCGCTCCCTATGATAAGCTGACCCCACAAGACTCTCACAAAAACAGGAAGGGCCTTTCCAGTCAAGGAGATGACACCAAAGAGAACCAATTTCACATGGCTTAGACTGGGAGCAACTCCTGGGGAAAGGAAAGGCGTGTTCTGCAGCACCTCCAGCCCCTGCCAACGGTTGGCGAGTGGGCCGTGCCTGGGCACCTCCCAGATGTCATGGGATGAAGAGGAGGATTTGCTTTGGGGGGACACCCACCTGGTCCTGGGGCATGTCACATTGTCTGCCTCTGCCTGGGTCTCTCCGTGGAAAACAAAGCCTTTTCTGCTGGGTTTCGCCAGGTTTCTCAGCTCTTCAATAGAAGCAGCCACGGGCTCTGATTAGATGGCAAATCCTGTTCACTGCAAGCAGAATTTAAGCTGAGAGCTGGATCATGTGAAAATAAAGCTGCCTAAACACACATCCGTACAAATGGAGACAATAATACAAGCAGGCAGATTTTTCTTGTGCGGTTTGTAAAGTAATTCAGAAGCAGAGTTCGGGAATCTTTTAAGCAACAGTGGTTTGGAGAAAATGACACTTATTTGGACAAAATATCTAGCTTTAAGGAAATGCCTCACGTGTAGGAATGAGATCCAGGTTTAACTCAAAGCTCCCACCCTTGTCTCGCTTTAGACAAACTTACTGAACTCCCCTGGACCTTGGTTTGCCTGTCTTTAAAATGGGCACAGTAATAGCTATCTCAGAGACTTATTGGGAGAATAAATAAATAAATGGACATAAACTGCCTGGCCTAGTGGCTGGCACCAAAAACGTGCTCACATTGTGGGTGAACAGTGACTTCCCCAAAAGATATGTTCACCCGAACCTGCAAATGTGACCTTTTTGGAAAAAGAGTCTTTGCTGTTGTGATTAAGTTAAGGATCTTGAAATGAGTTCTTCCTGTGTTATCGAGGGAGGTACTAAATCCAGTGACAAGTGTCCTCGTGAGAGAGGGGCAGAGAGAAGGCCCTGTGGCCATGGGAACAGAGACTGGAGGTGCCACCCTCAGCAATGCTGACAGCTACCCGAAGCTGGAAGAGGCAAGAAAGCATCCTCCCCCAGAGACTTAGCAGGGAGCACAGCCTGCCGACACCTTGGCTTCAGACTTCTGGCCTCCAAAACTGTGAAGGAATACATTTCTGTGGCTTAATGCTGCCAAGTTTGTGGCAATTTGCTATGGCAGCCCCGGAAATCTAATACGGATCTGTGGTGTGAATTCCTGGTATTCCCACCTCAACCCCAGGGCGGCAGGTGCATCCTGCTGCCTTATTCCCTGCTCTGTCCCTGGCAACAAGCACAGTCCAGGTTAGGCACTCATTCATTATTTTGTTTGGTTTGTTTGGGCTTCATTTGGGTATTTTTAGTTGATTGGCAAAGACTTTCAGTGGTCCCAAGAATGATTGGATACGGTACTGGGTCATTTCGGGTAGCCTTACAAACTGCCTCCAAATCTCAGTGCCTCAAACAATGAAAGGGGCTTTCTCACCTACCTGTCTAACCTGGGACGGGGTGGGGAGGTTCTCCTCCACATGCTCCCATGCCGAGATACAGACTGACAGAGGCTCGGCTTTCTTAGGATGCTGACTTCTCAGCCAGAGGTTTTGGGGCTCGCTGCAGCCCGACAGAGAGGGCTGGGGGCGGACATTTGAATGCACGTGCCTGTACATGACAGGCTGCTTCTGCTACGTGGTAATGGCTCAGATCACCAACATGGGAAATTGCAAAGCCCAGTGGACCCAGAATTAGGGGAGAACTACATATCGGGGGGGGGGGGGCTAGCAGCAATATCTCCCACAGATACGGATTTGGCAATCTCTTGGTCTCCACATTTTAACAGTGACAGAGAATTGTAGAGGAATGAATGGTCACAAGCCCTGGGTATTTTCCATGTGGTTATAACCCTGTAAATATTGGCCCCAACTCCCCAGGCTCCGTGGTGAGCCATGGCAATGGATGATAAGGGGCATAGGACATGACTGTCATTTTATTTTTCCTTCCTCTAGATAGCCACTCACCCCCACAAGCGTGATGCATGAAAACTCAGGCCCCAAGAGCCTGTTAACCTCAGATGCTCCACAGGGCCCAGTCTAAAGAGTTAGATTCAATGAGATGAAGCAAACGGTTTCTCAGAAGTCTGTAACAAAAAGCAGATGGCTGGCAGCCAGGGTGAGGCCCCATCTTTGGGGGCAGCTAGCAGGGCCCTGGGGACACTGTCCTTTTTCTCACAGGCCTCAGAGGGGAGATGGATTTTTTATTTTTACCTGCTGTGAGAGTCACTAGTTGGCAAACATTGCTTTACCAAGAAAACAAATACACAGTTGGGATACTCATGTTTCTTCCATCATTAAGTATTGTTAGCCTGGTTAAAAAAAAAAAATTTCAAATACAGAAGCTTTTTAAAAAATCTCCTGCCTCCCTCCCTTTTGTCCTCCCTTTCTCGCTCTCCCTGCCCTTTCATGGAGTTCAGGGCCTGCGTGAAGTGGTGACAAGTGCTATTTCATCTTAAATTTCTATAACAGGGAATGTAGGTCACTGGTCTTAGAAGTGGCCTACTTTCCCAGCTCTAAATAGAAATCTTTCCCAGGTGGAGGGTTTTTCCCAGGTTTGTGTCTAATAAAGGTGTGGCCTGCTTACCAGGCCAAGCCGAGCTCTGCTGGCCCCTCTCCACCCAGCTGCTCCAAGGGGAGGTTGGAAGATGTTCCACACACGGAGGCTCAGCCCGCAGGGTCATGGAAAGTCACAGCTTTCCCTGAAACGTGACCCAAGAACCAGAACATGCCTCTGAGGGCACCGGTGACAGACAGCCTGGCCGGGAGGACACGGAGCTCAGCCACCCAGGGCAGGGCCGAGCAGCGAGGCGGTGCCCAGGTCAGCGGGCACTGGGCCGCCGCTGCCCCTCACGCTGCATCCCTGGCTGGCCATCCCCTCCTTTTCTCTTTCTATTTTTTTGTTTAAACCACACAAGCAATCCAAGTTCATTGTAAAAAACTGGAAAACACAGATGAGCTAAAAGAAAAACAAAAATCATCTATGAGATTTTAAGAGAAAACCCTTGCTAGCATTTCTTTGTGACTCTTTCCAGTTATTCTTCTATGCATATGTACTGATACAGATTTACGTTTAACAAAACTGAAATTGTAATGCTCTGTGACCCAGTTTGTTTTTATTCTTATATGTTACAAATGTCCTTCCTGATCAATTAATTCAGAGCCACATGAACTTGAGATTTTTTTTCTAAAATTATTCCCAGAATTTCATAAAAATAAATTCTAACCTTAAAAAGGTAACTTCTTCTTCTTCTTCTTTTTATTTTATTTTATTTTTATTTTTAAGATTATCTTATTTGGGTTTTAAAAAAAGGAATAAAAATAATCTATAATCCCATCATTTGGGCCTATTTCTCCCTCCCAACATAACAGCCTCTTCAATCCTGTACCCACAGGTCACCACCCACTAGTTTATCTAATAGACCCCATCCAGACAGTTCTCCGTGTATTTCTACAGAACTAGAGACATGCACATGTAGACATTATAGACATTTTTAAGTGGGAACATGATGTCTTCATTGTTTTGCAACTTACCTTTTTCATTGAACAACAGAACACGGACCACTGCACGTCAGCACACGCGTGTGTAAGACCAGCAATGTTCTCTCTAATGATGCTTGGAAGGGAGTGTGAAGGTAGCTCAGGGGTAGAATTCTCGTCTGAAATGGGGGAGACCCGGGTGCAATTCCCGGCCCAGGCACTCCACTGCTCCCCACCCCTACCAAGAAAAAAAGATGCATGGCGCTCCACTGTGAATATATAATAATTTATTCAATCGTTACCTATTGAAGGGAATTTAGGATTTTTGTTTGCTTTTCTATTGTAAAATGGGGGACAAAAAATGCCTAGTAGATACACTCACAAACTATTGTTGTAGAATAAGTTCCTGTTAGAAATGCTGGGTCACAGGGAGGGGAGATGGTATGTTTTGATCGATTCTGCCGAGTCACTCTCTCAAAGATTCTCCCCTGTTTTAACTCTCCTTTCATTTCCTCACCTCTCTCATCAACATATCACATTTTTAAACATTGCCAATAAGATAGAAAATATACGTCATTTGTAATAACATTTCACTTCACTGTATGAACGCACCATGATTTAAGCAACCCTTCTTTGGAGCCAGTGAGGTTATTTGTGATTTTGTATTACTGTGTACAATGTTGGAATAAACATCCTCATACATATTTCACCTCCTCGTTTTATTTATATATTACAGAGCCGAATATAAATGTCTGCATTAAGAAGTACAAACATTTTTAAAGCTTGATATATATTGCCAAGTTTTTTTAAAGTTTGCACTAACTGACATTTCCACCAGCAATGTGTAAATATTTTACCCCATGTCAACAGGGAGAAATTCAAATGCAGACGTGTCTGGCTCCAGGTCCAGGTTTTGTCTGTGAATCCAGGGTTTCTGGATGCTATGCAACACGGTGTTAATTAAACCTCTGAATACAGGGGAGAAAATGTCATTCCCTTTTCAGTCCCTTTTCCAGCCCTTCTGATCCAATTAATGAATGATTCTTAATCAGGCTATTTCCTAATTTCCCTTTTTAACAAAGAAGCAACAGGCTTCATGCTTGTGTCTTTGGCCAGTCACAGTATCATTTTTAATAAGTCAGTTTATTTTCATTATCTTTGCTGTGACCTTCTCTGTTCAGCAAGTTATGCTGATTTTCCATTTATGGTAGTGATATATACTTTCAATTTCAAGTCTTTTTATTTAGTGAGTCAAAAATAAACAAGTAGGGTGGGCCATGGTGGCTCAGCAGGCAGAGCTCTCACCTGTCATGCCGGAGACCCGGGTTCGATTCCCAGTGCCTGCCCATTGAAAAAAAAAACCAAACAAGTAAATAATAGTACAAGTGGATGTGAATATGTAGAAAAAATATGAAGGTTATATAGAGTTAAGTGATGTTCAAGAAACCCTATCCCATCACTTGTTTTTGATAGTCTAGCATCCATTCCATGTTCTTGTAACAACTCCTTGATGATTTTTGGAATGACCTTTTCTTAATCCCAGTCCATGTGGTTCAAATATGCCAACCAACCCTGGACTTCACAGGAGGGACATATAATCCAGACCTGATCATTCACAACAGTTCATCTCCTTGACCATAGCAATTGAGTCAGGAATGGTCATGTGGTCCAAGTTGGTCCAGTGATGCTCACTTCTGCAAATTTTACAGAACTGTGGAAAAGAAGCTCTCTTTGCTGTGGTTGCTAAGGTTTGTAGCATGAAAAGCTGGAACCAACAGGGCCACCACATGGAGTAAGCCAGTCAGAGAACAAGCCAGTGCAAAGGAGGGATTCCAGAGATAAAGAGACTTGCATTCTGAATGATATCATTTGTGTCCCTGGATCCATCCATACCTGAAGCTTGTATATCCCCTGGACTTTTCAGTTATGTGAACCAGTGAATTCCCTTTTTTGCTTAAAAAGAAAAAAAAGAAACCCTATCCCATCCTCACTTCCCTCCTGGAAGAAGGAGGAAGGAATGGAGCCTTCAATGGTTTTATACTCCACACTGGGCACTGAGCATATAATCTCGAGGAAACCCTAGCTGTAGCCTCAGCAAGAATAGCCCAGACACGCCGGTAGTGGAAATTAAGGAGCTGAGGGTCCTTAGCCTACGAAGAACACCAGGTGCCCAACGTCTCCTTCCACGTGAGCCTGAGGAAAAGTAAAGGCTTTCTCAGTAAAGGCTGCTGGAGGATGTGGGGGAAGGGGACTCCCCTGCAGTTTCCAGGACCCAGGACTTGGCCCTGTGGGAATGTGGGCATAGGGAGAGCCTGCCCTTGCCACAGCCCAGAATGCTGTCCCCCTGCAAACTTGTAGCTGTGGCTTGGTGATAGCCTCTCTGCAGCCTGTCAACACAGGAGAACCCGTGCACAGACCCTGACTCTGAAGGTCTCTACCCCTACCAGCACCCAGACCTCCCTTGCGCAATGGAGAGGACTATTGCTTACTCAGCAACTGCAGATGAGTCCCAGCCTAGCCAAACCAGCAAATTCCTGTGCTATTGGGTGACTGCGCCACCCCTTCTCTAATGACATCTGAGCCCCTTCCAAGTTTGTCCTTTGGGCATGCTCCTTCAGCTTTAGAAAACCAGACAGTATTTCCTTATACCCTACAGTTATTCTTTTATCATACTTAATCATTCTTTGCAATGAATTTTCGCTAATTAAGCTCATGGTTTCCATCTCCTGATTGTATCCAGAATGCAACAGCCAGGCTCCAGGCCTCTCCTCTCTAAGGCTGCAGTCCCTTATGACAGGCTATGGGGCACAAGTTGAGCCCATTTACTCTCATGCCCAAATGGCGGTGGCACCCAGACTTCTGCACCCACAGAGGCTTACCTCTCCCTCACAGGAGCCTAAAGGATGCCACTCTGTGGCCCCACACAGATGAGTCCCTAAGTCACTGTGCAACCCCAGGTCCCTCATCCTGGCACTCCTGCCCGAGGCTGCACAGAGCCTGTTGCATCTGCCACCAAGGAGACCTGCTGTGAGGTGCTAGTCTCAGCATGAGAGGCCACCATGCAGCCTCCTGCTCCTCCACGGCCACCAATCCTCAAAGAAAGAAGAGGACAGCGGAAAACCCCATCTGAGCTTTGCACCTCGATCTGTCTCTGGGCTCCCAACGAGATCAACTTGTGCTGCAGTCTCACATAGTGTTTCAGTTTGCTAAAGTTGATGGAATGCAAAATACCAGCAATGGATTGGCTTTTACAAGGGGGATTTATCAGCTTACAAATTTACAGTTCTGAAGCAATGAAAATGTCCAAATCAAGGCATCATCAGGACAATACTTTCTTCTGAAGACAGGCTGCTGGCAGTCCAGGACTCCTCTGTCACATGGGAAGGTACAGGGCCATGTTGGCTGGTCTGTCCCTTCTCTTCTGGGTTTCAAAGCTTCTGGCTTTGGTGGCTTCCTCTCTGAGCTTCTGCATGGTTTTTTCTCTCAGCTTCTCTGGGCCTTTTTTCTGTATCTTCTCTCTTTATTTTACCCCCTTATAAAGGACTGCAGTAAGAGGATTAAGACCCACCTGGGGCATGCCTCAACTAAAATAACCTAATCAAAAGGTCCCACCCACAAACAGGTCTAAACCCACAAGAACAGATTAGAAGAACATGATCTTCTCTGGGGCATATACAGCTTCAAACTGTCACACAGTCTGCCACAAAACCAGACTCCTTGGCTTCTGACCTTCACATTGCCTGGAATGGAGAACACCATAATCTCATCTCCTTCCGTAGCTACTTGAACTTTTGAGGCTCGTGAGTCCCAGCTCACCATTCCCTAAGCAGGCTCACCGGTGTCTCTGCATTAGCCTCAAACAGTGCAGGGAAAGGCAGGAACTCTGATCCTCATTTCACAAACGAGGAACTGACGAAGCCAAATGCTTGCCCCTAACCACAAAGAGAGCAAATGGCGTTTCCAAGACAGAATATTCTGATTCCTTCATGTTTCAGGATTGCTGCAGCGTCACTGACTCACTCTTTGAAGGGGTCAGGAATGCACACTTCTACGCAGCTCTAGGTGATCTACAGTCACACACGGAGAGCATGAGCCTCAGACCACACAGGCCTCCATTCGGCCAGCACGGCACACCTGAGGGCTCTAAGTGAAATTCAGCCTGTGCCCTACATGCTAAGCCACACACGTTGGCATAGCACATCAGCCCGGGGGCAGTTCATTACGGCATTTGACTGCACAAAGGGCACTTGCGTTCTGTTCACACAATCACACAGAATGTTCTGACAGCTGAAGTAATAGAAATTTAATATCAGTCATTTGAGGGTTTCCTCAGCTTCAGCCAGAGTTGAGTCAATAGCCTTTGGGGCTCTTGAGCAAGGCACTTGGCAGGTGGAGTTGGGGCAGGGAGAACAGAAGGACAGTCCTCTCTACAGACCCAAGCCATTCATACCTGCAGACATCCACAGATCCACCCCTTGTCTGTCTGTCTTTCAGGCATCTGTCCATGCAAATCCTCCTGAAGATACCCCTCTTGCTAGTGCCCGACACCCTAAGATTCTGCAACTGACTCAGCAACTCCCATGCCATATTTAGGACATTGGAATCCCTCTGTGCCTCCCCCTTCAAGGGGAGTGTGGAAATCTCGACAGGGTGGCCTATCTTCATGGACCCTGGGAAGCCATTCTCCCCTCGGGGTGCAGCCTCCCCAAAGAAAGGGAGGGCTCAGGGATGGGGCCTTCATCTCTCCTCCCTCCCTCCAGCCCAGCCACATATTTTTTCTAGAATAAGTAGAAGACTTGGTCTCTCTTTCTTGTGTTGCTCCCAAACATTTTGACTACTAGCAGTTTTCTCCATTTCCCTAGGAACTTAAGCTTTTGGAGGCTAAAGTCCAGGAAACTCTCCTTTGGCTTTCAGTGCTGACCATGCCTTCCCTGAGCAAATGGACCCAGAAAGGCCTGGTCATCCAAATGAAAGAGACAGCAAAGAGAAGACACAAGGAGAAGGGAAAAACCAATGCTGGTAGTTTAGAAATATAAATAGAAGGAGCTGAGTCACTTGAAGAACTGTAAGTGGTGAGGCACCAGCAAGAGGGGTGTCTTCGGGAAGATTTGCATGGACAGATGCCTGAAAGACAGACAGATAAGAGGTGGATCTGTGGATGTCTGCAGGTATGAATGGCTTGGTCTGCAGAGAGGACGGTCCTTCCATTCTCCCTGCCCCAACCCCACCTGCCAAGCACTTTGCTCAAGAGCTCCAAAGGCTGTTGACTCAACTCTGGCTGAAGCTGGGAAAACCAAGATGTTTTACTACATTAACCAATCACACAGCAGTGCATATACTGATGTGGTCAAAGAACAGTCCAAAGGCTCCTGTCCGCAGCACCAACTGCAATGTTCAAGCATTGATCATTTCATGACTGGGCCACTGGGTTCCATGGTCAGCCCAGAAACTCATTCTGAATGATGTTAAAAGTTTTGGTCAGTCTGTAGGAACTCAGCGGACTGGGACAGCCCCTTCACATCTGAGAGCCTCGGAACAACCCTTCATACAATCAACAAATTTTTCCTGAGCCTCAGAAATGAGGAAGACTCAAATAGGTTCTAAGGAAGGATATGGTAATCCAAGAAAACTGCCAGAAGACTGTGTTGGGAAATCAGACATAGAGCCAAAGAAGAGACTGAAATGCTTGCTTCATGCAACAACTGTGAGCTTTGTCCAAGTGCCATCCCCTGTTCAGCATCTCTCCCACTACCACTAAAAAGAAAGAAGAACACGAACTTAGCCAATACCATACTCAAGGGATGCATTACCCCTTAGACCCAGATAGCCCTAACTTTGCTTCTTTGAAAAATGAAAATCAAATATTGGGAGTGAGTGAGGTTTCAGAGATGGCTCCAAATGCAAAACTGCCCAGCAGATGGTGCTTTGGGTAAATCAGAAGTAAAACGCTACCCTAAAGCCCAGGAGACCCCAAAGCTCTGAGACTAAGGCTAAAGATTAAACTGGGCTTGTAGTACAGAAAAACTCTTATCTTCTGTGCCTGCTGCTCCCCAAGAAAGTGTTAGTCCCACCACTTGGACACCCTTTCCCACTCAGGAAACCTGGTGTCTTTCCTGAACCTTGGTGTGCTCTAGAGAAAACCCATAGCAATCCAGATCCCGAAAGAGTGGAAAACACTTCTGCCTACTCTTCTGAGAGGACTGAAGTTAAATCCAAATTGCTCACAGCAAACTGCCATAGAAGGATAACAGAAATAGAAAATCTTTGCAGTGACCCAGTCTTGCCAGGCTAAAGTAGTGAATTCTAACATGCTACCTCTCTTCTTGCTAGCAGACAAGTCTTGCAGGACCAAAGGAAGAGAGGAAGAGGCACTTTTAATTCTCCAGCCCCATTTGACCTCTGGCCACAAGGTACCCAGGAGGAGAGAAACTACTGTCTGATCAGTTCTCTTATTTGAAGATCAGTCTGCAGAAATCCAAAGGCCTCTATTTGCAATCTTCACAGGAGTTCAGAATCCTCTTCCTCCAAAAACCAATAGAAGGAAAAAAACTCAAAAGTGCTAATATCCACTTACCTTCCCACACCTTAAGCTGAGTCTGGTGGTTTTTACCAAGAATTCCAGGCTCCATTGTCTCTCTTGGTAGAAGGGAGTCTTTTTAAAGGTCTCTCTTACTAGGAAGTTCAGAACAGACATTCCAGTCAACAGATCATAGCATCTAAGAATTGCCATTATTTAATGAGGTAAGCTCTTTAGTTTATTAAAGTTCCAAGCAATTGATTTTTTACACCTAAAGAGAGAATGATCACATGGTACAACAACCCCCTTTTCGACTTGCTTTGGGGCCAATTTGGTCCTACTTTGCCAAAAACAGACTCCTCACTCTCCATGCTTTTTTGCTTAGTCAACCCACAGCTCTTGGGAAGGTCCTTTGTTTCTCCAGTATGTGTCTGCTCCTTCTCCTGAGTCAACACCAGGAGTATACCTCAGAAGTGCTACAGAAGCATCACAACCTCCTCATCATAGATCCAAAGACCTCCAAGAACCAACATGTTCACGCTGGGCACAACACATGTGTCCACATTTAGTGGGGAAGCTGAGTCTGTGCAGCTGTGAAACGCATTTCTCAATCTGGAATCATGTGTGTGTATCCCTAAAGGATTTTTTTCTCTTTTGGACCCTGTTCTAGTTTGCTAGCTGCTGGAATGCAACACACCAGAGACAGATTGGCTTTTAATAAAAGGGGATTTATTTGTTAGTTCTTCAGAGGAAAGGCAGCTAACTTTCCACTGAGGTTCTTTCTTACATGGGAAGGCACAGGATGGTCTCTGCTGGTCTTCTCTCTCCAGGCCTCTGGGTTCCGACAACTTTCCCCAGGGTGATTTCTTTCTGCATCTCCAAAGGCCTGGGCTGAGCTGCAAGTGCTGAGATGAGGTATGCTGAGCTGCTTGGGCTGTGCTACGTTGAGCTCTCTCATTTAAGCACCAGCCAATTAAGTCAAACATCATTTATTGCAGCAGGCACGCCTCCTAGCCGACTGCAGATGTAATCAGCAACAGATGAGCTTCACGTATCATTGGGTCAAGTCCACAGCAACAGAACTAGGTGCCTTCACCTGGCCAAGTTGACAACTGAATCTAACTACCACAGACCCTAAATTATTTTTTTTGATCATGTTAGTTGCAACAGAAAACCCGACTCAAACTATCTTGAACAAGATTAATTGAGTTCAAATAAACGGGGAGCCCTGAGGTAAAATGACTATCAAGACTGTGCAATTAAGTCTCTGGCTACACTTTTCTGTGATTCAGAATCCTGACCCTGCCACATGATGGCTACTAGGGGTACTTGTGAAATTCATTTCCAGGAGCAGAACCTTTTTACCTACTCCTAGACCAGTCACTGGGGACAGAGGTATGTCATGAGCTGTGCATCCTCAACCATCACTTCTGGATCCAATTACGATGGCCATAGGGGTTGAGATCGTCCTGGTTGGTTTAGGCACCTGAACCAATCACAGCTCACCCTAGAGGTGGAGGTATGTCAAACCCACACAATCAACTTTCCGCCTGCTGCCCAAGGCAGAAGGGGAGAAAGAGTGTTGGGGAACCGACCACAAAGTCGGTTGAATTACAGTGCTAACTGCTGTTCTTGGTCAGTTTGTCCTCAATATATTCTTCGCCTTTCCCCTGCTCTGCTTTGTATTGCTCGTGCATGTGTTTATGTGTGTGCATATGCGTATGCATGCAGTGGAGAATGGCTCACCCCTGTAGTCTGTATTTCAGCCCCCCATGACAGCTGGCTTCCACTGGATTCAGTTGATGGGAGGCACTACTAAAGAAGTGGAGGGCAGGGGGAAGGGAGAAGTCAGAGTATTTCTCCCCTCTCTGTCTGCCTCAGGTGGCTTCTCTGGGAACAGCAGCCTCTTCTGCAGAGCTCCAGCTCTCCCAGACAAGCTCTTTGTTGTCATTGCTTCTGCGTGGTGGCCCTATCCCCCAGGCTTTGATGCCACCATATCCCTTTGCCTCTCTAGCAAGGATAGGTGGCTGCCTGCTGTGGCTGTTCTCCTGTTTGCATCACCATCCCATGCTTGGTTCTCAGCAATCTCAATTCCCTATGCTAAGTTGCCTTTGTTTCAAATATTTAGAGTGGTTTCTGTTTTCCTGGTGAACTCTGTTACACTCTTAAATATTGAAAAACATAAATCAAGTATAAACTCTAAGCATAGGGTTCTTACATAATTACAAAAACAACAAAATTAAAAATAACAACACTAACTCAATGTGACTGACAATATTATTTTGCTGAAACTAAATTCCCACTTAAAAATGTGAACACGGTTCTCTCCATTATGGAACAGGTGCTTTCTGAGGTCAGCAGGCTTACACCACTACATGTTACACAACAGGACTCAATTCACCCATGACCTCTGTTTAAATTTCTGCAAAATCTTCGTTCCAAGTATATCAACATTTATGGCTTTCACCTCTAAAAACTGTTGTAAATACAGGCTCTCATATCTCACAGCCAAACTCAGTGTGCTGGTTTGAATTTGTGGACCCCAGAAAAGCCATGTCCTTTAATCCTCATTCAGTGTTGCTGGGTTATCCATGGAGATGTGACCCACTCAA
The DNA here is from genome assembly GCA_004026745.1 of Myrmecophaga tridactyla. Classification (NCBI taxonomy): domain Eukaryota; kingdom Metazoa; phylum Chordata; class Mammalia; order Pilosa; family Myrmecophagidae; genus Myrmecophaga; species Myrmecophaga tridactyla. The sequence goes on from PVIY010002942.1 coordinate 40,977, forward strand.
CTGTGAGTGGTAACTTTTGATTAGATGATTTCCGTGGAGGTGTTTCTCCACCCATTCAAGTGTGGAGTTGCTTACTGGAGCCCTTTAAGAAGGAACCATTTTGGAAAGAGCTACAGAGCCCACACAGCCAGAGACCTTTGGAGATGAAGAAGGAAAATGCCCTTGAGGAGCTTCATGAAACAAGAAGCCTGGAGAGAAAGCTAACAGACATCTCCATGTTGGCCATGTGCCTTTCCAGTTGAGAGAGAAACCCTGAACATCATCAGCCTTCTTGAACTAAATTATTTTTCCCTGGCTGCCTTAGATTGGACATTTTTATAGCTTGCTTTAGTTGGAACATTTTCACAGCCTTAGAACTGTGGACTTTCAACTTAACAAATTCCCCCTTTTAAAAGCCATTCTGTTTCTGGTATATTGCATTCTGGCAGGTAGCAAATTAGAACATTCAGTGATAAGGTCATCATCCAGATAGTCCAAAATTTACATATATAACATTTTTATTATTAACATTAAAACACAGCATTTAAAAATTCACAGACAGAGAAACCCTGGCATGGTTTTCACATAGTCAGTAGAAGATTAAAAAAAAGCCTTGGACCAAATTTCCCAGATCCTGGATTATTAGAATGCTCAGACTATGTACCAGTGATGCTGTAATTGATCCTAATGACAATCGTTCAAAGCAGATGTAGTGGTTTGAAGCTGTATGTACCCCAGAAAAACATATTCTTAAATTCAATTCATTCCTGTGTATATCAGTAGGACCTTTTGGTGAGGCTACTTCAGTTAAGGTGTGGGTGTTAATTACTGGAGCCCTTTTTAAAGAGCAAGAGAAAGAAATCCACAAAAACAGGAAGCTACAAATCAATGAAAACAGGAAGAGAAAGGAAAGATCAGCAGATGCCACCATATGCCTTTCCATGTAACAGAGAAGCCAAGAATCACTAACAGCCAGTCTTTCGGAAGAAAGCATTGCTTTGATGATAACTTGATTTGGCCATTTTTTCGTCTTCAAACTGCAAACTAATAAATTCCCATGATTCAAGCCATACCATTTCATGGTATTTGTTTTAAGCAAACTAGGAAACCAAAAAAGATTTGATACCAAGAAGTAGAGTGCTGCTATTGCAAATACCAAAAATATGGAAATGGGTGATGGGTAGAGTCTGGAAGAATTATGAGGCATTTAATAGAAAATGCTTAAATTGCTTTGAAGAGATTGTTGGTAGAAATATGGACTTTAAAGGCCTTAGATCAAAATAATGAATGTGCTGCTGGAAAAATGCAATCCTTGTTTTAAAGTGGCAGAGAACGTGGCAAAATTGAGTCCTGAAATCAGATGAAAGGCAGAATTGAAAGTGATGAGCTTGGATATTTAGCTGAGGAGATTTCCACGCTAAGTGTGGGAAGTACAGCCTAGTTTCTCCTTACACCTTACAGTAAAATGTGAGAGGAAAGGGATAAGCTGAGAACTGAACATAGGTACAAAGAAACCAGAAATTGATGGTTTAGAAAGTTCTGAGCTACAGGAAAGGGAGTCTCCAGAAAGTAGTGCTTTCTGGACATGGGTCCAGTCAGCCATTTCCATTTCAGTCAGGATTGGAGATGCAGCTATACTGGAAGGACTGTGGAAAGTCCTCCTGTCTGATGGTTTGGACTCCTGTATACTACATGTGAAATAATCCTGATGCTAATAGGATGTCTGTATTTCGGGCAGAGATCTATATGAATGGAACCATTGCCAGGCTGGACTAGAAGGGAAAGATTGAAGGAGAAATCACTTCAAGGGCAGAGACGTGGAAGCTGAGGTCTGAACCAAAGATATCTTCTTGGTCTAAGAGAATGAGCCTATCCATGTGTGTGCAAGGGGTGAGTCTGCCCTGGAGCTTGGAGAGAACGGGCTTCCACCCTGCTATTGAGGCACAGGGCTGCCACCCAGTGCTCTCAGACAGTGGAGACTTCACCTCAGTGTTTGGAAAGAGCGAGGCCACTGCACAAGCACTTGGAAGGGGTCAGGCTGCCACTTCATCAGGCCCTGAGGACAAAACATCCTTCCATAGGTGACTCTCAGACTTGAAATCGAATGGAGCATGCCCTGCAGGATTTCAGAATTGTCTGGGACCCACGACCTGAGTTTTCCTTCAAATTTCTCTCTGTAGGAATGGGAATTTTAAGCTATGCCTGCCCTCCATTGTATATTGGGAGCAGATAACTTGTTCTCTAGTTTTCACAGGTCCAGAGATGGAAGGGAATTGTGCCTCAAGACAGATAACACCTATAACCAACTTTGATTAGACGCTGCACTTAGCATTGCTACTGAAATAACTCAAGGCTTTGGGGATGTTGTAATGGGATGAATGTATTTTGTATGTGGAAAGAACACATCTTTAGGGGATCCAGAGGCTGGAGTGTGACGGTTTGAATCTGTAAGGACCCCAGAAAAACATGTTCTTAAATCTAATACATTCTTGTAGGATGGACCCATTGTAAGTAGGATCTTTTGATGAGACTAGTTCAGTTACGGTGTGGACCGCCTCATTCAGGATGGGTCGTAATCCTATTACTGGAGTCCTTTACAAATGGATTATATACAGAAAGACAGAGAGCAAGAACCCATGAAAGCAAGAAACTGAAATCAATGAAATCCAGAAAAGAAGGGAGAGACAAGGAGACTTCACCATAAGCTTTGCCATGTGGCAGAGGAGTTAAGGGTCTCCAGCAGCCAGTCTATAGGAATAAAGCATCACTTTGATGATACCTTGATGTGGACATGTTCTTATCCTCAAAGCTATAAGCTAATAAATCCCCATTGTTCAAGCCAAACCATTTCAGAAATGGAAAACTAAAACAGTAGGTATTACAATCTTCATTTTACAATTGAAGAAATAACTCAAAGAAATCAAGTGACCTACCTAAGGTCTCACATCTAACACAAAGTAGAACCTCTCTCATTTTCAAACTCATGCACGTTCATTTGCCTCCTTGTCTCCCCCTTCTTCCTGTGGGCACATTTGTTCATACAATAAATATTTAATACTGTGTGTCAGGCACTTTTCTAAGCACTAAGGATATAGCAGTGAGCAAAAAAGTCACAACCCCTGTCCAGCAGAGTTGACATTCTACTGGAAGAATCGGAAAACAAACAACAGAACTAAGTAAAATATAGAGTATGCTGAGAGTGATGAAAGCAGGTAAGGGGGAATACAAAATGATGTCAAGGAGGATTGAAATTTTAGATGAGGGAGTCAGGGTAAGGACCTGAAGGAAGCAAATGGGCAAGGCATCCAAACATCAGGAGATGAGTATTTCGGGCAGAGGAAACCACCAGTATAGGAGAAAGCACGGCAGGAGTGGAGAAAATGAGGGGGGAAGTAGCAACAGATGAGTCTGAGAGATAGTAGGGAGTCAAACATAGAGGGCCTTGTGAGTCATTATAGGGACTCGGTCTTTTACTTTGAGTAAGACATGAATTCATGCCTCTGGAAGGTTTTGAGCAGGATCACTCCGGCTATTATGTGGAAAGGGGCTGTAGGAAATAAGGAAGCTGGAGGACCAGATAGGCTATTGCAGTAAATCCAAATGACAGTTGACACTAATAAGACCAAGTAAGAGGTGGTGAGAAGTATCAAATTCTGAATGTAGTCAAGATTTGAAATATGACCAGGCATCCTTAACTCCCCAGCCTCACTGGCCAGTTTATAAGGACCAAATTCTGTCAGTCCAGGGAGCCACAAAAGGACCCAAGCACCAACACAGCCCAATGCAGCATTGCCCAATAGAACTTTCTGGAATAATGGAAATGCCATGCACTTTCCAGTATGGTGACCATTAGCCACGTAGCTATTGAGCACTTAAAACTAGGTTAATGTGATTGGGGAACTGAATTTTAAATTTTGTTTAATTTTAATTAATTTAATTTTTTAAGAACCATATCAGGCAGCACAGCTCTAGAGAATCAATCTGATAAATTGTGCCTAGGCAGCTCTCTCCCCACAATGGGGCAGATGATTGCCTGGGTTCTCATGTGTGCACTCGAATCTCAAATCCTCTGACAAGAGTCAGAATGTCTTTGAGAAACGGCTGTGATGTGAATAAAGTGCTAATTTTATCTCCGAAATGGCCCATTAATAAATAACAGAGTGTTTATAAATATGCAAAACACACAATTAGTCAATTCCACAAAGTCTCTGTGATGGGAACATTAAAGCACGTCCTAGAGTGAAGGGGGGTGGGGGTGGAATCCAAATAAATTTAGTTTCTCTTTAAACCCTACAAGCAATGAATACTGAACAATTTACTTCTGAGAGTTGTTACACAAAAGCAAGCCATTTATTTGTTCCTCTGAACATGAGCAGCACATTCTAACCTAATTCATATATGTGGAAACCCATTATCAAAAGTAAATGAGTTACCAGTAAGAGCGACAGCAGATGGCAGCTGTTTTAGCACTTCTTCATGGACCCTGAATTACTCTAATCATCATTTTATTTAAGCCCAGAAGGCCATAAGCAATAAGTTACTGACTTCACTGAAATATGTCTCCAATGCATATATATATATATATAACTGGAACCTGAAATAGGGACATTATTCAAACAATTTCTTGTAGCGACAGGCAACAGCCCACAGGCCAAAGCCAGCCAAGAAACCATGCAATACCACCTAAGCACATGGGAGGCCCTCTTATGTAGGTATTTCACAAAGATCCCTCTGCAGCTCCTTAGCCTTTCCTAGATCCTTGTTGGCATATCTAACTGCATGCCTCCTCCCAGCCATTGACACTTGTGTTGGCTCCTTTGGCCCAAACCAAAAATCTGAGCATCATGTTTTACTCCTCTCCCTTGATTCCAAATCCACTTGCTTCACTGAACTAAAAAACAGCCTCTTCAGTGGTCTCCCAACCTCTCGCCTGGATTCCTTCTCCCATTCAGTCTTCACTCCACAATCTAAAATGGACCCATGTCAAGAACTGTCTCTGACACATAGGAGTTCCCCAGTAATAGTTGTGGAGTGAATAAGCAACATCCAAGAGGTAGGTAGAGCCAAATGATGCAGGTATTGGAAAGGAGTTTAGCTCTGAGTCATGGGAAGGTTACTCTGAGTCATGGGAAGTCATTGAAAGGTTTTGAGCAGGAAATGTCTTCATCTGATTTATGTATCACCAATGTTCTCCAGCCAAAGACCCCCAGACACACACTTGTGGATGAACAAGTTGGGTTTATTGTCTCGTTGCAATGAGGGAGAACACTCATTGTGGGGGAACTCAGCAAAGGGGTGTTGGAAAAGGCTTATGTATTCAGGCTTGTGTTAGGTGATTTAGGGGAAGATTCAAGGAAGCAGGGTTTTGCTCTGGATTAGAAGCTATCAGGAAACAGGAGGAATTCTATGGCTGGACTTCTCAAGCTTATCTTGGAGGTAGGAGGGAGAGAGGAAGGCTGCAGTTGTGACAGGTAGAGAAGTGGCAGTCCCTCATATCAGCCAGGACAGAAGACTGTTTAGTCTTTCTTGTGGCTTGGACAATGTTCATGTTTTTGTCTCTGTTCTGACCTAATTACCAAGTGGTCTTGCTTTCCTCTTGGGCCGTCACGGTCACAGCATTGCCTTGTCTGATGAGATGTCCCATGAAATAGTTCATGTTCAGTGGGAGAACTCCAGGACCCAGCTGGGAGTGCCAGGCCAGCCCTCAGCTCTCAGGAGCTGCTTTGCTCTTTCCTGGAGTTAGTAAGATAAAAAGTAGAAGCAGGGGGTTCAGTAAGAGGATGCTGCAGTAGTCCGGTGAGTCACAAGCGTGACTTGCATTAGGGTGATGTCACTGGAGATGATGGGAAGTGATTGCACTCAGCATGTCTTATCTACTAGCTGTAGGCCACACTGGAGACTTGCAGCTCCACAAAAGGACCCTGGGCCCTCGTGCCTCCAGATGGCCTGGAACCATCTTGCTAACTCCCTCCTCCACTCACACCCAAGCCAAGTTCATCTGACATATTTTCGTTCGTCCTTTTCAAATATTACTTCCACCGGGAAACCTTTCATGCCCTTCCCTACACCGAGTCTAGTTAAATGCCCCTCCTTTGTACTTCCATAATACATTTTAAAAATTTGCAATTGCATTATAATTGTTTACTTGTCTGTGTTGTGTCCCCTACTGGATGGTAAGTTTCAGGAGGGGAGGAGGGATGTCTTGTTCGCTATGTGTACCCAGGTCCCAACACATAATAGATGCCTAATGAATACATGTTAAATAAATCAATGTTTTCATGAGATTTATGCCTTTCTCTAGACTGGTTTCCAGCAAGTCATTGTACCACTCCCTCCCCCACCCACCAAAGCTCCACTTCCAAGCCATAATGCCACTCCAAAACGAAGATGCCTTTTCTTTGGAGCACACTCACCAAATAATATGCTATTCCTGGCACCACTGAGTATATTCAAATTTCCTGAAAATTAAATCTATAAACCATTCAAATAGCAGGAGCTGCCGTGGGATACTATCATTAAGTGGCAGTAAGTGCCTTGCTAGTGAGTGGTTTCGATTTAATTTGTTAGTTGAGTTGAGAGATATTTACAAGCTTTCTACCCTCTTATGGTTTCATAGGTCAGAAACAGTCCTTTATTTTGTCCTTCATTCATTCAACAACTATTTTTCAAAGCCCAGTACCAGGCATTGTTCCAGGAGCTGGACCTACAGGAGTGAAGACACAGACAAAAAAATCTTTGATCCCGGGGGTCTTATATTATAATGGACAAGAGAGACAATAAGAAATAAAGAGATAAAATATATAGTATGTTAAATATCAATGCGTGCTAGTGAGAAAAAAAGAAAGCAGGAAGGAAGATATAAAATGTCATAGGAGCGGAGGGAGTCTAAGAGCATCTCCAGGACAGGCTTCGTGGAGTTTTGGGGAAACTTCGTGGGCAGTTTTGAGGAAAGACCTGAAGAAAGGGAAGGTGCCAGCTCAGCAGGCATCTGGGGGGAGCCCGGCAGACAGAGACTCAGCCAGCGCTGAAGCCTGGAGGTGGGGGATGACTGGGGACCTTTGATGCAGGTGGCAAGATGGAGCAACATGAAAGACAAGGCGCAGAAGTGAAGGTCCGAGGGGAAAGGGGGCCACCATCAGGCTGGGCCATCTAGGCAATTTCAAGGACTGTGGCTACTTCCCCAGAAGGGGATTAGAGAGTTGGGATTACAGGTGAACTTTTTAAGTATCGTATCAAGGACTAAGATGTTATCTGAGGCTCCCTAAGATTATAAATAGGTAAAATTTTTCTCTTTCTATGTTGGGGCATTTTCCGTAAAATATAGCTTTATGATACTGTTTTTGTGAATAAATGTAACACCTCATTATAATATTTGTAGAAAATACGAACATGATAAATAGGGAAATAAAAAAAACCACTACTCCCCTATCACCCAAAGATGACCACCGTAATTTTTAGTATATTTCCTTTCTATCTTCTTTCTTTATAGATATGCATTAAAATTTTTAGAGGATATATATGTATATATAAAAACACACATATGTATGTGTATATGTGTAATTCTAGCCTTTTCTCCCTTTGTAATCATGAGCACTTTTGCTACGTCATTAAAAATTCTTTCCAACATTTTCATGTCCTCCAAAGTATGTCAACATCTGAGCAAACTGAGATTTCTTCATTGTTCCTTTCACTCCTTTTCTCCTCTGTGCAGCAGCGGCCCTTCTTACAAGGCAGATTAGATTCTGAAACAAAGCCCCTTTGTTCCTAACTCCAGGACCACACACGCGCGGAACTGGCACAAGCCCTTGGTGGTGATTTCTTCTGTGAAAATACCTGAGGTTAAGATGGCCAGGGATTGAGGGAATGCTGCAGCTGGATTCACCCAGAGGTGATTATGCTGCTGTGAACAGATGCATTAGGCATCATTTCAGTAAGAATGATGGTCCCAGAGCCCCAGCTTTCTTCCCTCACTCCCCCCTCTCCTGAGCTGCAGGAAGTGGGACAGAGGTGCTGGCCTCTCCTGCCCAGCTTGGACTCGATGCCCCAGGCCTGTTCCAGCTACCCCTGGGCCTGCTGGTGGCAACTGTGGCATCCTGGCAGACCCTCTCTCTCCCAGACCCCGCTGGCCTCACCTCCATCACTCTGCCCCCAGCCACACATCTGAGGAGTTGACAGGCGTCTGAAGGCAGTGACTGAATATCCACAAAATTGCTACTCATACTGCAATTATCAACAGTGAGTTCCCTAAACAGTCCCAAATGCCTGTCCATCCGGTGCCAGGGCTCCTGCAAGGCTCACAGCTGTCCCCCAGCCCAGAAAGGCCAAGTCAGAAGATATCAGAGTCTCAAGGTCCATGTCTTCTGGTCCATGAGGTAGAAGTAGACTCCACACTCGGTCTCACTCCACCACCTAATGAGACTGACCCTCCTGCTGTTGGTTTCAGGATGATCTGGGCACCACGATGATGCCTAGGATCTCCAAACCTAGCCACACAGAGCTTCTTAGAGGAGCAGGGTTGTGTGTCCCCGGTGTGCTTACTGAATCAGAGCCCAGGTGACTCCTCTGCACAGTAAAATTTGAGGGGCATTGCTCTAGGCCAGTGATTCTCAAACGTGGGTGGGCATCGGCATCACCAGGGGGCTTGTTAAACCTGCTTGTTGTGCCCCACCCTCACAGTTTCTGATTCAGTAGGTCTGGAGTGGGGCGTGAGAACTTGAATTTCTAACAAGGGTCGGAGCAACCACTCAGGTGGCTAGTCTGAGCGCCATCTGTTGAGTATCAAGGATCTGAGCACTGTTTCTTTCTTCTTTCATCTTCAGTGGGCCTTGAGGACCTCTGTGTTTGTCACTTTTCTTCACCACATTCTTCTCAGCCCATTTCTGCCGCTTCCTGAGCAATTTCATCTTTCTGTAGTGGATCTTGGCTGTCTCCTTCCTCTTTTCCTCTGGTGGGGCTGTCCCAGCCGGGTACCTCCAAGCCAACCTCATGAGCCAGGCACACCAGGGAGCCAAGCTGGCAGGTGGACTCTGAACACGCAACCTTGAGGGCAGGAGGAACCACCATCGCTTGTGTGTGTCATAAGGGGGTGGGAACCCATCCAACGCCTGGGGGCAGCCCAGGGCGGCCTGGCCACGCTTGGTCTTGCAGGGCAGCCTCACATGGTCAGCCAAAAGATGCAACTGAGAAGGTGGGCATCTGGGTGGTGGAAGGGGTTTTTTTATGCTGGAAGAAATCACCCCACTCTTAGTTCTTCCCAAAAAATGCTTTCTAACAATGGGACAAGTTGCCAGGGTACACTGAGAATCAAGTGAGAGGGGATGCTCACCAACATACTGAGTCATGGGGGCTTATGGGGAGATTTGAGCTTTGTTACCCATTTCAGTGGGTAAGAATTTATGAATTCCTCCAAAAGACCTTTTCTATTTTAACAACATTTTAGACTCCTTGACTTGCCCTTCATTTCCTAAAGAGGTGACCCTAATTGAAAATACAGGAGAGAGGGAGGAGGCTAGGGTGCTTTTTTGAGCTTTTTCCCTCAACCCAAAGCAATTCTGTGAATAGATCACTTGTGTCCAATAGTTTTCCACCAACTCTAAAGAATTTGAGATCATAGAACTGACCACAAATGGACCCTCCACAGAGGGTGGCAGGACAATGAATTTCTCGCACTTTTGATTGTTTTGCTAAAATTTCTTTCGCCTCTTCATACTTTATTCATTAAGCTCTTCTTTCACCCTCAGCTGCTCGACTGGCTCACGTTGGTGAACACCTTGCCCAGGGCAGCTGAAACCCTTTCCCTGATATTTCCCTCTCACCACAACCCTGGCCCTGGGCTCCGTGCTCCGGGCTCCATTCCCTTCTCCTATCACCATCTTCACCAGCAATTGGGAGAGGATGGAGCAGGGCAGGGGCAGCCTGCCCACCCCAAATGCTCCACCCAACTCAACTATGGGGAACTCCTGACATGCTAACAATACACTTAAGAAAAGAAGACAGGCATTCTATGTTTCCCACTCGATGGTTACCTAAGACCTCAAAACAAAACACTGACTTATAGACAACCTTTATAAAAGACTCTTTGACAAAAGCCAAGGAAAATAATTCACTTTCACTTTAATCAGAAACCTACCCTCCTTGAGGCTCTTTTTCCCTCTACCCTCAATTTATTGTCACACTCCCCTCAATTACAACTTTGCTATTCCTTCTTCTCCTGACTTTCTAAATGAGCTATGCTTTGGCAGGGGGTTATTTTTCTATTTATTTAATTTTCAGAAAAGGAACATTCACATCTACATTGTCATTTCAAATCTTCTAGCCTAAAAGGCTGGGGTAGAAGTTGAATTAAAATGCTAATCCAGACCTAAGATAAGGACTATAATTAAGGATTTTTCAAAACCTCAGAAAGACAGACAAAAATGTCCTGCAGGATTAAGGATTCCATTAGCTATCCACTCTCCTGGACCAACTAGTTTGCTTAGTTGTAAACCTCTCAGATGGGGAAAATGGTTTAAAGTATTGTTGTAATTTGCCAAGGCAGCCAGAATGCAATACACCAGAAATGGACTAGCTTTTATAAGGCTAAATGTAAATATTTAGTTACAAATCTACTGTTCCTCAGAAGAAAGGCAGCTGGCTTTCCTCTAGGTTTCTCTGTCACATGGGAAGGCACACAAGCAATGTCTGCTGGCTTTCTCTCCCAGCTTCTGGGTTCAAATGGCTTTCTCTGGGGCGTTTCCCATCTGCATCTCTAAACGTGTGGTCTGTGTCGGCTCTGAGCCCTGAACTAAACTATGCTGGACTGCACTGAGCTGTGAAGAGTTGTTTCTCTCTTCTGACTTCTCCTTTTCAGCCAGGCCTATTGCAGAAGGCACTCCCCTTAGTTGACGCAGATATAATCAGCCATAGATGAAATTCACATGCTGACGATTTAAGTGCCCAGCAACAGAACAACTGGACACCATCACCTGGCCAAGATGACACCTGAACATAACTGCCACAGTGTCCACTTCTTGTCAACTTGGCGACTGTACACATCTCTTTAAATCATACTCAATCTCTAAAAGAAAACAATAACAGACATTTTTTTCTAACAATGCTCATCTGTCCTGTGTACAACACATTAAATCTTTCCATACACAAAATACATTCACTTCATCACAATATCACAAAGCCTTAAATTATTTCAGTAACAATAAAAATACAATACCAACTCAAAAATGGTACAAAATCTCATCAAAGTCAGTTACTGTCATGGTCTTTTCCTAAAGCAAATTCTCCTCTGGCTGTGGACCTGTGAACTTAGAGCAAGTTATCTGCTTCCAATATACAAAGAAGGAATAGTCATAGGATAAATGATCCCATTGCCAGAGGGAGAAATTGGGAGGAAAACAGGGGTCACTGGACCTGAACAATTCTGAAAACCTGCAGGGAAACGCCACTAGATTTCAAAGTGTGAGAGTCACTCATCCTTGAGGCTTTAGAAAGCGGCAGTCCCAGCCTCCCCAAGGGCCTACACAGTGGTTCTGTGTAGCGGGCCTGCTTTCTCCAAACACTGGGAAGAGGGTTGCAACACTGGAGAACACTGGGAAGACCACCTTTCTCAGCCCCACCCTCTTCAAGCATCTGGGTGGCACCTGGATTCTCTGCCATCTCTGGGGCACATGCTCAACCCCTTCAAAACAATGGGGTGACACTCAGGCTCCCCCCAATCCCTGGGGAATGCACTCTACCCTCTCCAAGGCCTGGGACACCAGAATTCTTCCTGAACATTGAGGCAGAAGGCCTGTCCTCTGCCTCTGGGGCAAACTCCCCCCTCCACATGCACAGATGGATCCACTCTCCTGGCATGAGGCTTCCTGGCTTCAGAGCTTAGCTTCCATGGTTCTGCCTCTGAGATTATTTTCCCTTCACTCTGTACCTTTTAGTCCAGACTGGAAGTAGTTCCATTTTACAGATCTCACATATACACACAAAAAAAATTGTTGACTTGGCATATAGCAGCTAAGGATGAAATTCATCAGGCAATAGGATTTTCCACTAATCCTTTCTGGATAACTCCTATCCTGACTTGTCCTGCAATGACTTACTGGTTCCATATTTGGTTAAATTCTCACATGGAGCAATTTTCTCTGGGGTCTCGCCTTCTGGAAGCTCAGAATTCTCCAGACCATCAATTTCTGGTTTCTTTGTACCCAAAAGTTCAGTTCTTAACTTATCCCTTTCTTGTCACATTTTACTCTAAGCTGCAAGGAGAAACCAGACTGCACCTTTCACATTCAGTTTGGAAATCTCCCCAGCCAAATATCCCAGATTGTCACATTCAAATTCTCTCTTCCATCCAGCACCAGGACTCAATGTTGCCAAATTCTCTGCCATTTCACCCTTCTTCCAATCTGTTATGGAAGAGTCCATATTTCTACCAACAGTCTCTTCACAGAAATCTAGACTTTCTCTATCAAGCCTTTCACAATTCTTCCAGGATCCTCCCCTTATCCATTTAAAAAGCTGTTCCAACATGTTTGGTATTTGCAAACACAGCAGCATCCTACTCTTCTGGTACCAAAATCTGTTTTAGTTTGCTAAGGCTGCCTGAATGCAATATACCAGGCATAGATTATCTTTTAAAACGGGGATTTAGTTAGTTACAAATTTACAGTTCTTGGAGGAAAGGCAGCTGGCTTTCCTCTCAGTTTCTCTGTCACAATGGAAGGTTCAAGGTGACATCTGCAGGCCTTCTCTCCCAGCCTCTGGATTCAAAGGGCTTTCTCCAGGGGGTTTCTTTTCTGCACTTCCAAATATCTGGGTCTGTTTCAGCCCTGACCTTTGAGCTGAACTGTGCAGGACTGCACTGTGCTGAGCTTTAATGACCTGTTTCTCTTCTTACTTCTTCTTTTAAGCCTCACTCATTGCAGAAAGCATGCCCCTTAGCCGGCCACAGGTGTAATCAGCCATAGTTGAAATTCACATGCTGGTGATTTCAGTCCACAGCAACACAACAACTGGACACCATCACCTGGTCAAGTTGACACCAGAACCTAATTAGTACAAGCATCATGGTAGGAAAGGCCATGAGGGATTGAAATAACCCAACTGTGCCCAATTCAGATATTGCTCTTGAGAGGACAAGAAAAATGGGAAATGTATGGCCATTACTGAAGCCTTTTCCTTAAAAGAAGCTCACACAGGGCGGCTGCCGTGGCTCAGCAGGCAGAGCTCCGACCTGCCGTGCTGGAGGTCTGGAGTTCGATCTCTGGTGCCTCCTGCCCATATGCAAATTTAAAAAAAAAAAAGAAGATCACACAAAAGTTCAAAATTGTAAACAAAACAAGGATGACTCATTAGGAGATCTTAAAACTACACTTTAGGGAGACTTCTAAACAATGTTCTTGAGTAAACCCAATAGCCAAAGATAAAGGAGACTTGTCCTCAATTTTTGAAAATAGGCTCTTCTGAAATGGGAAATTCGGTCAGAAAAATAAATAGGAATGGGAAATTTCCCATATAAATTTCCAACTTGTGGCTCAAATTTTTCAAAAAGCCCTAGGAGAAACAAGCTAGAAATGAAAACAAACTTCTTCCTGTCCTGATTTAACAACTGGACCCCAAAATAAAAACGAAGCCCAAAGTTTCTCTATCCTGAGAATCAAAAGCCTATGATTAAGGACTCTATAAATATTACAGGCATTGGAAAAGCTAATGTCCCATATTGATTAAGAAACAGGAAAACAACTGTTCAAAGTCCATCCAGTTGTGCCATAACCAAAAAAAATAAAAAATAAATAATATCCAACAATTCTCTGTCCTTCATCTAAACTCCCAAGGTGGGGTGATTTATAAATTTATATGGACAAAAGTTCAGTTATCTTGTTGTGTTACTTGTTACGTAACAAGTTACGTAACAAGTAACATAGAAGTACTTGTTACTACTCTGTCTGCTATGAAACTTCAGGTACTAAAACAACTCAGTGGGAATTTCTAACAATCCTGAATCCTTTCCCATGTTCTAACCTATAATTGATATATTGGTGTCATTATCAAAAGGACACTCATTTCTTCCCTGTGACACACCTCCTGCAAATTTAATATGTACGGATTAAGTGTGCAAGGGAGTCTTCTAGCTAAAACATACAGCAGAAGGTTTAGTTTTAGAAGGCCCAGAAATTATAGATGATATGGATATCAAAATATCTACAGTATGTAAGGCTCGAGAAACAACTGAAGAATTAACCATGCTCCCAGAATCCCAGAAAGCAAAAGATTCCATGAACGTAAGTATACTAAGTGGAGCATAGCCATAAAAGTTTATATTGATTCTTTTAAACCTATACCTAAACTTCATCAATGCTCTACTTAAAGCTGAAGCCAAGGTCTGAGACCACTGGCAACTAGCATAACAGAAAAATGGTTCATTATCCTTTGTATTAGTCCCTGCAATGTCTATCTTATCTGTCTAAAAGCCTAAGAGTTGAGCATATAGATTTGTCCAAGATCTGTGAGCAATTAACAAAATAGGCTTGCTTCCCAGCAATGCCTAACCCCTCCTCAGTTCCGGCTGAAGCCAAATTCTTTACTGTAATACATCTATGCTCAGCTTTCTTTAGTAGCCAAGTTGATGAAAATAACCGATATTTATTTGGGCTTCACCTGAGAAAAATCAACATTTCTCCTAGAAATGTTATATCCCAGGAATTCGCTGAATCTCCATCCTTCTTTTCTCAAATCTTAAAGGAGATTTTGAAGATAATAGTTCCCATGTAGATCCACTCTGATCCAGTAGGTAGATGACTATTGCTTTTATTCCGTTAATCTTGACAACAGTAAAACGGACTGAGACCAAGACAGCAGCAGAAGATGCTTCAGAGAGCCACTCCCCCCACAGAAATTTGAACAACTAGCAAAAACTGGCAAAGCCATCCTCCTCAGAAAATGGGAAACAGTTAACAGGTTGCAGTAACAGGGCAAGCACCAAATCAAGAAAACACACCTTTCAAAAAAATAGTAAGAGAAGTTTGTTCCAACTTGCTGGACTTCCCCTACCTCCTCCACTCTATAGAGTGGAGCCAGCCTGCACTTCCATTGTGGGTCCCTGGCTCTGTTCCAGAGGAAGCAGTTTACCCCTAAGCATATACTATAGTGTCTTTATGTTGGTACCAATCTACTGGGTGGCAGCATGAAACAATGAACTAAGAAATTCATCTCTGGCTCACCCTCCCAGAATTTGTCCTGCAGGCAGAAGCAGTTTGCAGACAGCTAAAGCTTCAACAATTAAGTCAAAGCAGCCTGGGATAATGGATTACCTGTTTTAAGTCATAAAACAGAGTCACCTGGGGTGGGCTGGGGGTGGAGAGAAAGTCTATTTCTTAGAGAATAGAGAAGGCATTCTAATTCCTGTAAATGAGGGAATTACTGTGGCCAGAGCAAGCATAAGCCCAGGAAAAGGCTGAGGCTCAGTAAAGATGGAGAGGACCCTGTGCTTCAGGGCTGATCTTCTTGATAAGAGGGCTAAACTCTAAAGGAGGGCACCAGCCAATACATGGCCAAGTTTCAGAGATGGTGAAAGGCGTTTATTGTGCTGGTTTGTTTGTTTCTGATAGGTCTTGGCACTAAAGGAACTCTCTATCATATCAATAGCTGGGTACAAACTTAACAAACTCACTGCTCAGGGACTGAATCCCACAGTTAACACTTCTAAATGTACAGTGTGCAACAAGAGACTTGAAGACAGACACAGGAAATACTGGCTCATGTAAAAGAACAAGGTAAAAATCCAGAAACCATCAATGAAGAAAACAAGACTTTGGGCATACCAGACAAAGCCTTTTAAAAAAATGATCCTCAATGTACCATGGAGGAAATGGAAAACAGAGAGAAAGAACTAAAGGCTAGCAGGAAAAATAAATGAAAATATGAGAATCTCAATAAAGAGAAAAATTTTAACAGGAACCAAACAGAACTACTGGAGTTGAAGACCACAATAACTGAAATGAAAAATTTCCTAGAGAATTTCAACAGCAGATTTAAGCTGTTGGAAGAAAGATTCAAAGGAACTACAATTGAAATGAGGGTCTGAAATAACAATGAAAAAAAGTACGGGAGCATATAAGATCTGCGGGACAATGTTTTATTCTGCTGAAGCTGCCGGAATTACAATATACCAGAAATGGAATGACTTTTAAAAAGGGAATATATTAAGTTTCAAGTTTATGGTTCTAAGGCCATGAAAATGTCCAAATTAAGGCATCCAGATAAAGTTAGCTTAACTCCAAAAAAAGGGCTGATGAAGTTCAGGGTTTATCTCTCAGCTGGGAGGGCACATGGCGATATCTGCGAGCTTTCTCTCTTCATCTCATAAGGCTTCCCAGCAGTGTTTTCCTTCTGCTCCAAAGTTCTCTGGCTGTGTGGACTCTGTTGGTTCTTGTGGCTCTAAACTTTTTCCAAACTAGTTTCTTATTAAAGAGCTCCAGTTAGCAATCTCACCTTGAATGGGTGGAGACACATCTCCATGGAAACCATTTAATCAAAAGTTACCACCCACAAATGGATGGGTCATATCCCCATGGAAACAATAAAGATGATCCCACCCAGCAATACTGAATGAGGATTAAAGAACTTTTCTGGGGTACACAAATAATTCAAACCAGCACAGACACCATCAAGCATTCCAATATATGCATTATGGGAGTCCCAGAAAGAGAAGAGAGAAAGGAAAAGATGCATTATTCAAAGAAATAATGACATAAAACTTCCCCAATATAATGAAAGACACGAATATGCACATTCAAGAAGCTGGATGAACCTCAAGCGGGATAAACTCAAAGAGAACCATACCCAGATACGTAATAGTCAAACTGTTGAATGCCAAGGACAAGGAGAGATTCTGAAAGTAGAAAGAGAAAAGAAATGTGTTATGTAGAAAGGAGGCCTGATAAGATTAAGGCCCAATTTCTCATCAGAAATGAAGGAGGTAAGAATGCAGTGGGACAAAATATTTAACATGCCGAAAGAAAACAATTGCTAACCAAGAAGTTTACATATGGTGAGGCTGTCATTCAAAAATGAGGAAAACAATTGAGACATTCCCAGATAAACAAAAGCTGAGGGAGTTTGCCACTTTAGACCTGCCCTACAAGCAATGCTTTGCTCTCAGACTGAAAGGAAAGGATACTAGACAATCGATGAAAGTGGTATAAAGAAATGAATGCCTCTGATGAAGGTAATCATATGGGTAATTATAAATGCCAGTAATACTGTATTGTATTTTTTTGCTATGTAACTTCACTCTTTACATCTTACAGTTTCCAAAATGCAAATGCATAAAAGTAATGATAAATCTATGGGTTTGAACATATGATGTATAAAGATATAATGTGTAACAAGTACAACAAAAAAGTGGGGAGACAGAGGGATATAGGAACAATATATGTGTACACTATTGAAGCTAAGTTGGTATCAAATCAAAGGTGATTGTTATAGATATAGGGTGTTAAATTTAAGTCCCTGGTAGCCACAAAGAAAATACAGAAAGAAATGAAAAGGGACTCAAATGAGTACATTACAAAAAATCAAATAAATATTAAAGTAGGCATTAATAGAAGAATTGAGGGACAAAAACAATATGACTTACAAAGACCAAATAACAAAATGACAGAAGAAACTGTTGCATTATTGGTATTTATTTTAAACGTAAATAGATTTAACACTCTAGTCAAAAAACAGAGTTTGGCAGATTGGAAAAAGAAAAAAAAAGCATTACCTAGCTATATACTGTTTACAAGAGACTTACTTTAAAGTCAAAGACACAAGTAAGTTGAAATTAAAAGGATGGAAGAAATAAACAATGCAAAGAGCTGGTTTAGCTATACCAATATCAGATCAAATAGACTGTATGTCAAAGACTTTTACAAAGAGCAAAGGATGTAACTATATACTGCTAAAGGGGTCAATTTAATAATACATAACAACTATAAATATATGTACCTAATGGCAGAACCCCAAAATATATGAAGCAAATACTTAGAGATTTGAAAGGAGAAATAAAAATTCTACGTTAATAGTAGGAGACTTCAATAATCCACTTTCAATAATGGATAGAATATCTAAACAAATGATGGATAAGGAAAAAAAAAAAAAAGACCTGAATGACCCTAAATCAAATAGACCTAATAGTAGACATATATAAAATACTTCACTCAGTTGTAGCAGAATATATGTGGTATACAGGGGTTATCCTCCAGGATAGACCATATGTTAGGGCGCAAAACAAGATTCAATAAATTGAAAAATATTGAAATCATACAATGCATCTTCTTCAAAAAAGAAATCAACCACAATGATTTCTAATGAAATTATAAATCAATAACAGAGGGAAATTTTCTTAAATGTGTAGAAATTAAACAATGAGTCAAAGAAGAAATCACAAGGAAAATTAGCAAAGATCTTGATGCAAATGAAAACAAAATGCAACATACCCACTTATGGGATACAGCAAATATAGTGCTGAGAGGGAAATTTATACTGCTAAATGCTTACACTAAAAAGAAGAAAGATCTCAAATCAGAAAGCAAACCTCACAACTGGAAGATCTAGAAACAAAAGAGCAAAATAAATACAAAGCCAGCAGAAGGAAGGAAATAAAGATTAGAGGGGAGATAAATGAAATAGAGAATAAAAAACAATAAAGAGAATCAATGAAACCAAAATTTGGTTCTTTGAAAAGACAATAAAGTTGGAAACTTCATCAACGTGACATGAAAAACCCACTGCTGACATCATACTGAATGGTGAAAGACTGAAAACTTTCTATCTAAGATCATGGGACAAGACAAGGATGCCCAAAGTCACCACATTCAACATTGTGGTGGCAGGTCTAGCCAGAATAATTAGACAAGAATAAGAAATAAAAGTCATCCAAGTTGGAAAGGAAGAAGCAAAACTTTCCCTATTTTCAGATGACATAATCTTTTATACAGAAAATCCTAAAAATCCAATAAATAAATTCAGCAAAGTGGCAGGGTACAAGAAGAACATGCAAAAATCAGTAGTGTTTCTATACACTAGAAATGAACAACCTGAATAGGAAATCAAGGTAAAAACTTCCATTTACAATAGCAACTAATACAATCAAATAATAGTCTAACTAAGGATGTAAAGGACTTATATGTAGGAAACCACAAAACATTGCTAAAAGAATCAAAGACCTAAATAAATGGAAGAACATTCTGTGTTCATGGATCAGAAGACTAAATATTGCTAAGATGTCAGTTCTACCAAAAGTGACTTACAGATTCAATTCCAATCAAAATTCCAACAACCTTCTTTGCAAAAATGAAAAGGCCACTCATCAAGTTTATATGGCAAATTAAGGGGGCATGAAGAGGCAAAGCCATGTGAAAAAGAAGAATGAAGTTGGAGGACTCACATTTCCTGATCTTAAAACTTATTACAAAGCCACAGTAATCGACACAGCTTGGTTCTAGCACAAGGTCAACATATAGACCAATGGATTTAAATTGAGAGTTCAGAATCAAACCCTCCCATCTATGACCAACTGATTTTTGACAAGAGTGCCAAATGGTGAGTCCACTCAGAAAATGGTGCTGGGACAACTAAATGTCTACATGCAAAGGAATGAAGGTGGACCTACCTCACACTCAAAATGGATCAAAGACCAAAATATAAGAACCAGAACTATAAAGTCACTAGAAGAAAATAAAGGGTATCATTGCAGGGCCTCATGTTAGGCAATGATTTCTGAGACTTTATTTCCAAAGCATAAGCAACAAAAGAAAAAGTAGAGAAATGGGACTTCATAAAAAATTAAAACTTTTGTTCATGAAAAGACTTCATCATGAAAGTAAAAAGACACATATCCTTTAAGTGTTTAAGATCCAGATTGTATAAAGAAATCCTACAACCCAACAATAAAAAGACAATCTACCCCACTAAAAAATAGGGAAAAAACTTGAAAAGATATTCTCCAAAGAAGCTATACAAATAGCCAAAAAGCACATGAAAAGATGCTCAACGTCATTAGCTTTTAGGGAAATGCAAATCAAACCCATAATGAGATACCATCTCATATACACTAGAATGGCTGCTATTTAAAAAAAAAATGGTAAATTACAAGTGTTGGAGAGGATATGGAGAAATAGGAACACTCATTCATAGTTGGTGGGGATGTAAAATGGTGCAGCCTCAGTGAAAAACAGTTTGGCAGTTCCTCAGAAAATTAAGAATAAAATTACCATATAACCTGGCAATCCCACTTCTACGTACATATCCAGAAGAATTGAAAGTAGGTCCTTGAACACATATTTGTGTACCAACATTTATAGCAACATTATTCACAATAGCTAACACATGGAAACAACCCAAGTGTGTGTTTGGATGAACAAAATACTATACATATACACAATGGAATATCATGCAGCCATAAACAGGAATGAAGTTCTGACACATGTACAACACGATGAGCCTTGAAGACGTCATGTTAAGTGAAATAAGCCAGACACAGAAGAACAAATATTGTATGATCTCACTGGTAAATAATTAGAATACACAAATTCATTGAGTCAGAAAGAAGAATATCGGTTACGGGTGGGGGTAGGGAATGGGGAGTTAACGCTTAAAGGTACAGAGTTTCTGTCTGGGGTGAGGAAATGTTTTGACAACGCATGGCGGTGATGGCAGCACAACATTGTGGATGGAATTCACACGACTGAACTATAGATTTGATGGGCTGCAAGGGGAAGTTTTAGGCTATATTAGGTTGTGTTACTATAATATATATTGTTTAAACCCATAGGAGAATTCAACACAGTGAACCCTAGTGTTAATTATATAGTCAATAGTGTAATCATAATCATATTGTTTTACCAATTGTAAAAAGGCACCACAGTAATGCAAATTGTTAATAATAGGGAAAACTGTGTTGGAGGGAGGTATATGGGAGCGCTATATATTTTCTGCATGATTTTTTGCTAAACCACAACTTCTCTGAAAAAAAAAAAGATGACTCTGTGCCAACCTAAAAACGGGCATAAAGCTGTTAGATAGAAATTCCATTCCTGTAAACCACAGTTTATTATCTAGGCCATGATTTGAAGGAAAAGCATTATCTATCAGGAGAGGTTACAAATTATCCAAAAGCATATGCAGCAAAAGCAGGGGCTCAAGGGGCATGTATTGCTTTGAATACATAAATTAGAAAAGGAAAACATCTGAAAATCAGTGGCTCAGTGTCTAAATTTCAAGTTAGAGAAAAATAAGCCTCTGAAAGTAAAAGAGAAATAGGTAATTTTTGGAATGGAAAGCAATGAAATAGAAAAGAAAGATAAATGGAGAAGATTATCATAGTTAAAAGTTAGTTCTTGGAAAAAATAATAAGCAATGCTTTGCAAAGACTGGTCATGAAAAAGCAAAGAACCAAGTAAATAATATGAATTTTAAAAGAGCCATAAGTAAAAATAAATCAGAGTTTTAAAAGATAATAGGAGATACCATCAACAATTGCCAACAATTTGAAAACTTAGATAGAATTGGAAAAGTTCCTAGAAAAATATAACATCTGACAAGATATAAAAAGACTGAATAGATTTACAACTCTAAAAGAGATTGGAAAATTAGTATAAAATCTTCCCACAATAAAACGGATTTACATGGTTTCACAGACAAACTTTTAAGGACTAAATCATCCCAGTCTTACACAAATGCTTCCAGAAAATAGAAAAAGGTGGACTAGTCTTCTGACTTATTCCACAAGGCAAGCATCATCTGATATCCAAATCCAAAGGCATAAAAAAGAGAAAGAAAAATTTCAGGCCCATTTCATTCAAGAACATAAATGCAAAATCCCTGAACAAAATCAATTCAATTGTAATAGTATATAAATAAGATAATGTACCATGACCAAGTTGGATTTTTGCAGGCAGATCAGTTATCTATCTGCCACAGTAATGCTCGGCGGCTTAAAATAATAAGCATCTATTATTGTCTATGGCTATACGGTCTGCTGGCTTGTTCTGCTGGTCTGAGCCAGGCTTGACTGAGCTCAGCTGGGAGCAGTCATGTGTCTGCTCTCCGCTGGCATATTTGTTGGGGGCTGACTGTTCTAGGATGGCCTCACTCACATTTCTGGCAATTGGCTGGCCGTCAGGATGATTGGCCCATGTGTCTCTCATCATCCAAAAGGCTCGCCCAGATGTACAGCAGCAGCAGGAGCCCAAGGGAGGAGTTAGAGGCCTTGAATCTTAAGCTTGGAACTGGCACTCCATCACCTCCACTGCTTTCTATTGTCCACAGCAAGCTTCAAGGCCAGCCCTGAGTCAAGGAAGGAGAATGGACTCACTTGTTGAAGGGAGAGGCGACGACGTCTTATCGCAAAGGGTCCATGGGATGGTATGAATGGCCATCTCTGCAACCTGCCACACCAGGCACGAAAGGGTAGTTTTGTATAAGAAAATTTATACTTCTAATTCACCACTTTAATAGATTAAAGGATAAAAACATTATCCTTTCATTCAATCCAATCATTTCAATAGATGCAAATCATTTCAATAAATGCAAAAAAAGCATTTGGTAAATTACAACATAATGTGAAAAATAAATAAAGGGAACTCTTTTTAACTATAGAAATTTAACCATCCTATAGTCATAAATCTCAGAAGCATTCCTTTAAATAATAAATATATATTTATAGACACATATGACATAGATACCCTCTATCGCTGTTTCTATTGAATGTTATATTAGATGTCCTAGCCTGTACAAGAGGAAAGAAAAATAAATTAGAGACATAAGAATTACAAAGAAGGAGTAAAACTGAAATCATTTGTATATAAACTGACCATTTTCATAGCAAACCAAAACAACTTACAGATAAACTATTAGAAATAAAAGGAGACTTTAGCAAGGTATTTGGATATAAGATTAATATATGAGAGTTAATTGCATCCTATTTATCAGCAACAAATAATTAGGCAACATATTTTAATTTTAAAAACACATTTACATGAGTATCAGAGAATATTAGGTACACAGGAGGTTTAAATCCAACAGAAGATATGCCAGATTTTTTGGGTTTTCTTGAAAACACTTTTCATTTCTCATCTAATCTAAAGGATAAATGGCTGAAAATTGCCAGAGCATTTCTGAAGAAGAACAAGGAGGGACTTATTATGAAGTTACAGGAATTAATATTACATAGAAATTGCCCAGGGATAGATAAAATTAGCAGTGAAATACACGGAGAGCCCAACAGCTCACTATTCATATTAACTTTGGAACATAACAGAGGTGGCACGGCCGAACAGTGATGAAAGGGACATTCAATTTTTAATAAGTACTGGGGGTAAAATGGACTTCATACAAAAAATATGACCTTGGAATCCTACCTCACACCACACTTAAATATCAACTCAAGATGGATCAAGGACTTAAATATTTAAAAAGTAAAATGTAAGACTATTGGAAGAAAACGTAGGAGAATACTGGATATCAGGGTGGGATTTTTTCCCAAAGACCAGAAGTCACTCTCTACAAAAGAAAGGGTTGATTCATTTGTCTATATTAATCTAGAGAACTTGTTGGCTCCACTAGGACAGAAGGCGCAGGAGGGAGGGTGGGAACCAATGACACAGGTGGGTCTGCAGATTTGATCCGGGGAAGTTGAGTCATCACCCATCTCGTGGCTTCTTTTTCCCTGGGTCGTAGGAAGCATGCACATGCTTGGAGTCACAGTTAGGGGCAAATGTGTTGTGGACGAGGAGGGGGTTGTGATGGGGAGATTGAGAAAGTCGTGCTCCAAAAGGAGTGGAGACCAGTGGACCAGTCACCGCGTAGGGTGGGAGAGGATGGAGCAGAGAAATGCACCCAGGGGCCAGGCCATGCAGGCGGTCCCAGCTGGATCTGTGCTACTGAATTTAGTGGCTCCATCTGCCTGGGGGTGAGACTGCCTCTGGCAGCTGCAGCAGGTGGGTAATTCTTTCTCCAGCCAGTTCCATCAGCCTTATGATTGGCGACCAGCTCTCCTGAGCTCGGTCATTGGGCTGATCACAGTCCAACCTTCTCCATTGCAATGAGTTCTCATCTCTTTGTGCAGTTTCTGGGTATTTTAGTTTGAAAAAAAAAAAAAAGCTAGACTAGGACAGTTAGCCAAATACCAGCTAAAAGCTCTCCCTCCAGTTGGTAGCTGCTAACTGGTCACGGTTTAACAAGTCTTCCTTCCAAGGCTAATTGGTAAGCATCTCTAACAGTGCTCTCGGATCTGTGATGAAAGGGACATTCTGTGATGAATGGACATTCTCCATTCGGTTTGTCAGTCTGACTTACTGGAGAGGTTCTAGGCTGCCAGTTTCTCCTTGTCCTCTGAAAAGCAGACATCACCTGGTACCTACCGTCAAGGAAAAGTCCTGAGCTTTCCTTTGTAGCTGCAAACTGCATAGCTCTAGTTTCTCTGCTTCCTTTCTTCTGAGTTCCCAACTAGAAAGAAAAGTGACCGCAGTCGCTTGGACCCTCTTTATATACCAAGCACGGCAGACTATGAGGGGTTTTGTTTTCAAATTTCCTCATAGTTGTTGGTGGAACTCACTCACTGTGTTCATTTCGCAAGAAGTCCTCCAGCTGCTCCAGGCCTGATTTTGCAACCAGTTCCCTTGGGGAACAATTTGCAGACTTGCCTCTGTTGCAATCTGCTATCAGGGGCCTGCTATTTTACCACCAAACATTTTTAAACAGGTTAAACAGAAAACATAACAAGGTTTCCCAAGGATATTCAGTAGCCTGGATCTCTCCTGTGGAGGCAGGTTAACGAAATCCCAGGCCTGGTTCTGTCACTAATTAGTTAGGTAGGAAGGTAAGTAACCTTCTCTAAGTCATTCCCCTCTCTGCGCTCGCTCTTTTCCAACATAAAATAAGAAGGATCACGCAGAGCTGCTTCCTTCCTCGCAGAGGTATTGCCTGGATTAAATATGATAATGAACACCGAAGTGCTCCACAAACTGCAAATCTAAGGTGTTATTATCCCCTTGGTGAAAGTAAATATAGGCTGTATATCTTCCCTGCAGGGGTATAAAGGTTTGGAGTTTTCATTAAAGGCAAATTCACCAGTATTTATTGAGCCCCTTTTGTTTGCACACATTTACTAAGCACTTGTATATAAATTATCTTATTTTTTTCTGTAGGCCAGTGGTGCAACTATTATTAAAACCCACTTCATAGAGCAGGATGCTACCATGCAAAAAGGTTCCATAATTTGTTGGCCGGGGCCTGATTTTGCTCTCAGGGAGCACCCAGCTCAACGCCATCTCAGGATCACACCTGATCTTCTTTTCCTCCCCTGGCACGTTCTTTTCTCTCCCCTGTGCCCTCCAAATTTCACCCATCTTTTAAGAGTAACCTCAGTGTCACTTTCTCCATCAATCTCCAACTGCTTACTCCTGCTTCAACTCCACGTGTTGCTGTACTCCTTCCAATGGTGCATAGACTTATCAGATAAGTTGATTGTGAGTCACACCATTTGGGAGTATTCAATCTCTCCCATGTCTCTCCTGTGCTATTCCATCTTCCCTGCCAGGATCCTAGGAAGGCTCTGAAAGTGAAGTGAAGAAGACAGAGTGGCTAGGGAACTGGAAACCCAAGGAACAGCTGGTGATGAGTTCCTGGGTTTTCTTTTAGCTTCAAGCATCCCAGACTGGAAACCAGAGAAGCCAGAAACCCAGATATGCCAACAGGCATAGACAAAAAAAAATGCCCCAGCAAAAGCCTGTTCTCTCTGACCAAAGGGCCAGGAAAGGGGCAGCCTAGCAGAACAGAAGACTTCAGACAATAACCGCCCACCACAGAAAAACGGCGGCCCCACCCCACCCACACCAGCAAGCCCCAAGTAAAGAACCAAGACTTTCACCCTTGCCAGGCTCCAATGAGTTGTCTCAACCCACGCTCCAGCTAGCGTAGTATCAGAGGAGGCTGGGTGGGGAGCCAGGATCCACCCCTCCAGGAGGTACTGAGCCTCTGGCCTGACCTCCTGCATTGTCACTAAGAGCGCACAGGGAGCCTGGACCTCCACTCTCAACAATAAGGGGGTGCTCCTCCCCCAGCCCACTGGAGTGGGGTCAGAGGAGGCCAGTCACTGCTTAGTGGTAACAAGGCCCTTTCCCCATGGTGTAAGTGGAGGCCACACAGGGAGCAGTGATGAGGCACGCCTGTCCCTCTCAACCAGGAAGAATCAACAGAGATCTAATAGGGAGTCTGAACCCCCACTCCCACCGAGCGGTAACAAGGACACTCACCCAGCAGGAGTCTCCAGGGGTCGACAGACACCAAGTGGAGAGCCTGGACTCCCACCCCACCTGGCAGTAATGAAGCAGCACTCCACTGCCCCCACCAGTCAGAAGGTCAGAGGAGGCTGCTAAAACACAAGATTAAAGTAAGAGCCAAATTGTTGCAACATAATACCCCAAATGTCCAGGTTTCAAAAAAAAAAATCACTCATCATACCAAGAACCAGGAGGATGTCAAAAGTCATTTGAAGAAGTGAATCAGCTAGTGCATTTTTGTTGCAATAAACAGAAATCCCCAATACAAGCTGGCTTAAACAATTAGGGGGATTTATCAGCCTTCATTACTGAAAAATCCAAAGGAAGTACAGACTTCCTACAGCTCAGGGATGTCTCAAGAACTCAGTTCCTGATATCCACTGTGTGGTTTCATCTTATGGCTATCTTGCTTCATGCTTTCAGAATGGCTGCCAGCAATGCCAATGACAGGCTCCCTCCATACACATCCACTGGGAGTTAGTCTTTCTCCAGCCATTAAACAAAACTTCTGAGCATCCTTTTGTTGAACCCATTAGATCGCTAGCTCACTCTGAACCCATCGCTATGGACTTATAGGTTTGGCTGAGGTCAGTCAGGGCCTCCCATGGAGATAAGGGTGGGACTCGATGCTACCCAAAACACACCTTTAAGCAGTAGGGGGAGGGAAGTTTTCAAAGGAGAATTCTTAATGCTTTCCGGAAGAGATTTCCACTATGCGGATGTTTCAGATGAGAACACTAGGGCTCAGAAAATTTAGTAAACTTGTTTGCAGTTAAATAGATACTTAAGCAAAGGGAGCTGAAGTTCAGGCTCATATTTTCTGACTGTGAACTTCATGGTCATGGGTGACAAATGCCTGGCACTAATTCAGAGTCTGGCACCATACCCTAGGACCTTGCAGGAGCTCAATAAATATTTGCTGAGCGAACAAAGAAAATTCAACTTTCTTGACAAGCATCACCATGGCAGACTCATCTACTGCTCATCCAAAACCTACAAGCTTCTCTAGAAGTGTTAGTCCTCCAGTTAGGTAGGGCTAGGTTACTGTCACTGGGATCCATGAGAGTCACTATCAGATTGAAACACAGGAGAGCTGATGTGATTTCCCCATGTGCTTGCTTCCACTTCTGCGGTAACTAAAGAAGCCACATGTACCAGACAGTGCAGCTACAAGACAGTGCACCCAAGTGGTCTCCAAGTGACAATGTGGAGCAAAATGTCCCCTCCTGAGCCATGTACTCCATGTTGGACATGGAGCATGAGCAAGAAGTCAATTTTAATTATGTTAGTCCACTGCTACTTGGGGGCTAACATGTTATTAACCTGAGCTAGCCAGAGAAGTATAATCCCTAAATGGTTATAACACCTCAACTACTGAGCCCAGATTTAGCCTTAGAATCACAAAACATTTGTAAGTTAGCCTGATAGCTCCACAGTTATTACATTTATATTTATGCCTTTGTTTGTTTAGACAATAAACATTTGCTGCCAACCAACTGTACGTCAGATGTATTAGTTTCCTGTGACTGGTGTAACAAATTACCACAAACTGAGTGGCTTAAGAGAACAGAAATTAATTCACAAAACTAGAGACCAGAAGTCAAAATCAAGGCATCAGGGCGGGCCACAGTGGCTCAGCAGGCAAGAATGCTTGCCTGCCATGCCAGAGGACCCGGGTTCGATTCCCGGTGCCTGCCCATGTTAAAAAAAAAAAAAAAAAAAAGGCATCAGTAGGGCTACACTCCCTCTGGAGGCTATGGGGTAAATAGCCTTTCCAGCTTCTTGTCGTTGTCAGCATTCCTTGTCTTGTGGTAGCATCACTTCAATCTATGCCTCAGCTGCCACATTTCTTCCTCCTCTTCTGTCTTCTCCTCTGTGTGTCTCCTATAAGGAAACTTGTCTTTGGATTCAGGATCCATCTGAATAATCTTGTCTCAAGATCCTTAAGTTAACTACATCTACAAAGACCCTTTTTCCAAATAAGGCCGTCTTTGCAAATTCTGCGGATTAAAACTTGAATGTATCTTTTGGGGGCCATTCAACCCACTACATCAGGCATTGTACTAGATACTGGGGTATAAGTGGTAAATGAAACAAATGACACCTTCATGGAGCTTACAATCTATTAGGGGGCCATTAATCAAATAATCACACAAATAACTTGTAACTCAAGTGCTATAAAAGGAAAGCATAGGGTACTAGGAGCCTACTCTAGGTGAATCCAGAAAGACTTCCCCTAAGAAGTGACATTTGAACTGAGACCTAAAAGGTGAATAGACATTAACAAGATAAAATGATTGATAAAGCATTTCAGGCAGAAGGAAGATTCTACTCAAATACCATCATAAAGAGTAAGGTTAAAGCTCAAAGAGGAAGGGAAAAATGAAAGTTTAGGCTTTTGTCCTAAAAGCAATGGGATTTGTCTTAGTTTCCTGGCTGCCAAAACAAATTTCAAACAATAGGTTGGCTTAAACAATCGGAATTTAGTGGCTTATGGTTTTGAGGCTAGGAGAAGTCCAATGAAGGTGTCGGCAAGGTGATGCTTACTCCTAGAAGACTGTGGCACTCTGAGGCTGGCTGCCAGTGGCCCTTGGTCCTTGGCTTTCCTGTCCCATGGCAGTGCACATGGAAGCATTGTCTCCTTTCTCTTCTGGGTTCCACTAACTCCAGCTTCTGGTTTGTCCCCATGGCTGCTCTCTCTGACTTTATCTCTGTTTATAAAGGACTCCAGTAAACTGGATTAAAGCTCAACATGATTCAGTTAGATGGGCCACAACTTAAATGAAGCAACATCTTGAAGAGATCTTATTTACAATAGGTCCACACCCAACAGAATGCAGGCCAAGACCAAGAACATGTCCACACTGGGACCCACAATTCAATCCACCACGGTTTTACAGTAAAGAGAGGGACTTGATCAGATTTGTGTTTTCAAATATTACTAGATGGTAAGGAACCTGGGTGGAAGCCAGGACACCAGTAAGAAAATCATTGCAATAAGAAATGTTGGCTGCTTGGACTAGAATGATGACCTCTGGGATGGATAAAAAGAACCCATATTTTAGAGACATTATAGAATTAAAATTAATACATGAGGTTATGGCAACAAATTGGATAAATAAGGAATTTCAAAATTCTGTCCCTCCACTAAGGCAATGATTAAGCTGGCAAAAACTGTCAGAATCAACTCTTTGGAACTCTGGAGTCTAATAAAATCTTACAACTGGGGGAATGTCAAATGAAGAAAGAAACTGCTAAATGTGAGAAGAGAGTCTTTTAGCATTTAACTTACCTACCTTCCCCTACTCCCTAGCTGAGAAGTAACCATGGAGACGGTGGCCTTAGGGACAGCGGCTGACATTCCTGGTGCAGCTTGCTGGTGCCAGAGGGGGCAGTACAGACCTTGTTCTTTAAAACCTATTATAAAGCCACAGTGGTCAAAACAGCATGGTACTGGCACAAAGATATAAGCATTGACCAATGCATTTGAATCGGGAGTACAGAAATAGACCACCAAATCTATGGTCAACTGATTTTTTAAATTTAGTTTTTAGTTAAGGCCCCCCAAATCCTCTGAACTGGGATAAAATAGTCTTTTCAATAATTGGGCATGGAAGAACTGGATATCAGTAGCCAAAAGAATGAAAGAAGATCCCTATCTTATAGCCTACACAAGAATTAACTCAAAATGGATCAAACATCTAAATATAAGAAGTAGCACCATAAAACCTCTAGAAGAAAATGTAAGGGGACATCTTCAAGACCTAGTAATAGGAGGTAGTTTCCTAAACTTTACACCCAAAGCACAAGCAACAAAAGAAAAAATAGATAAATGGAAACTCCTCAAAATCAAATGCTTCTGCACCTCAAAAGACTTTATCAGAAAGGTGAAGAGGCAGCCAACTCAATGGGAGAAAATATTTGGAAATCACATGTCAGATAAAGATTTCATTTCTTGTATATGCAAAGAATCCATACAACTCAACAACAAAAGAACAAACAACCCAATTATAAAATGGGCTAAAGATATGAATGGGCATTTTTCTGAAGAGCAAATACAGATGGCTCAAAAGCACGTGAAGAGATGCTTATTTTCATTGGCTATAAGGGAAATGCAGATCAAGACTACAATGAGCTACTACCTCACACCTATAAGAATGGCTGCTATTAAACTGATAGGAAACTATAAATGTTGGAGAGGATGTGGAAAAACTGGGACACTTATGCACTGCTGTTGGGAATGTATAATGGTGCAGCCACTATGGAAGACTGTTTGGCAGTGCCTTAGAAAACTAAATAACAAGTTGTCCTATGACTCAGCAAAAGCACTACTTGGTATATACCCAGAAGAGCTGAAAGCAATGACACAAACAGACATTTGCACACCGATGTTCATAGCAGCATTATTCACAATCATCAAAAGAAGGAAACAAACCAAATGCCCATCAACAGGCAAGTGGATCAACAAAATGTGGTTTATACATACGATGGAATATTATGCAGCATAAGACGAAATGACATCCTAAAGTACATGACAAGATGGATGAGCCTTTTGGACATAATGCTGAGTGGAATAATCTAGACACAAAAGGATAAATACTGTATGATTCCACTTTTATGACCAGCATAAAGGTATAATCAGAGGTTTATAATACAGAATATAGGGGACTTAGAGATACACAGAAGCTAGAAATGGGTGAATGGTTAGCTAATGAGGTTGAACTCCAATGTAAGGGAATAGATAGAAGTGAAGGTGGTTCTCTAGTGGGTCTAGAACTAATGTTACCATATTGAAGATGAACAAGATTGAAAGGGATTGTATAGACCTACGTGTCCCACTAATTTACACTAGAAATATGAATTAGTTCTTGTAAGAATTACTTTAAAGATATGATTCATGTACAGAGAGTGTTTGAGTCCAGGGTACAAGGGGAAAACTGCTATTGCATGCTATGGACTATGTTGAAAAGGAAAACATCAGCACTACCACAACAGCAGAGGTAAATAAAGGGGTGAGGGACAAGAGGTAAACGGAGGTTTAGATTTCTTATTTGGCGAGGGTGTGTTTATTGGTTTTCTTTCTCTTGGGAACAATGAAAATATCTAAAATTGAAAATGTTAATGTACCATGGACTTCGGGCACTATACATGAGGCATGATGAAAGCAAGTGGCTGAAGGATGCACTGACGGAGAAGTAAATTGGCGGATGATGGTGTATACTTATGAACGAAGATTGGGCTATTACAAAAAGGAACAAAGTCATGAGGCATGTAACAATGTGAATGAACATGTGGGACATTTGGGGAGGCAAAATAAGTCAGGAACAAAAGAACAACAATGGCATGGTCACCTTTAGAAAATGCTTAGAAGAAAACAGGGGCCTAGATTGTAAGCTTTTAGAGCAGACACATTAAGTCCGGTGGTGATTATTGTTTCTGGATTTCGAGAGGCTGTTTTATATATATGTAACCTGATATTTAGAGATAAGAATGAAGCCAATCAGGTTGGGGTTAAAGTAGCTCAGAACATAGGGGTAAGGAAGACAGTGTCTATATTTTAAAACCACACATACTCTTTGAGACCAAAAGAAGAAAGATTTATGTGGTCTGGAACTGAAATTTTCCGTAGCACATAATCTAACTCAACCTATCTGTATAGCTCATTTGAACAATTGAAAACGCAGGGAGCCCAGAATAAGAAAGAGGTCCTTTAATCCTGTATAGATTATTGTAATGCCTGGATACATCCTAGAATATATTAAGCAGATAATAAAAAAGTATTGGCAA
Source organism: Myrmecophaga tridactyla (assembly GCA_004026745.1). Lineage (NCBI taxonomy): Eukaryota > Metazoa > Chordata > Mammalia > Pilosa > Myrmecophagidae > Myrmecophaga > Myrmecophaga tridactyla. The sequence goes on from PVIY010002942.1 coordinate 73,055, forward strand.
AGTCCCTTGAGGAATGGGAGAAAGAATATGGAACTATTAAACCTTACCATCAGGGAATCCACTGATACTGTGTCAAATTTTAGGGATACCCAAATCAGCCATTCCCTTGATCCTGAAGCTTAATCTTATGACACTTATATGGGTAGCAGAGAAACTTAGACTACCTATAGGCATACCTAAGAGTTACTTCTGGAGGACCTCTATTGTTGCTCAGATGTGGCCTCACTCTCTCTAAACCCAACTCTGCAAGTGAAATCACTGCCCTCCCCCCCTACATGGGACATGATATCCAGGGGTGAAGGTCTCCCTGGCTATGTGGGAGATGACTCCCAGGGATGAACCTAGCACTATGGGATCAACAATTCCATCCTGACCAAAAAGGGAAAAACAAGTGTAACTAATTAAGTATCAGTGGCAGAGAGAGTTCAAGTCAAGAAGCTACTCTGGAGGTTGCTCTTACACAAGCTTCAGTAAGACCTTGCTACCTATCATAACCTGCCAACCCCCAACCAGAACCCTTCCAGCCAATCCTAAAGATCACCTAGGGCAATTTATAAGATTCCACAAGGGTTCCATACACTAGAGTAACTTTCCAGAAATCTACAACCTCCAGATGGGTCCCTGGTCAGGATAAGTCCCGAAACCTAGAGGGCCCAGCCTCTCCAAAACATCAGATAGTTCCATCTCCCTACCCCATGTTAGTGACAGACCCTTCCAATAAGAAAAATCTAGAATGGCCATAGTCCAAATACCCCTAAAGAGAGGTATGGTAAGAGCAAAGGTGATATGAGAGTTGTACAGTGAACATAGAACTTAACAAATGAATATGAATGCTGAATCATTAAATTAATATCTCTTTTAGTCTCCAGTATTTTAGAGCAGCTAGAAGTAAAAGCCTAAAATTGTGGAATTGTAACCTATGTCAAACTGTGAAATATGTTTACAATTAATTGTGTGCTGTGCTTTGAAATTTATTGCTTTTTTTAATATATGTTATTTTTCACAGAAAGAAGAAGGTAAAAAATCTATTTGTGGTGATAAAAAAATATTTAATCCTTCTAGCCTCCTATATTCCGGAGCACCTAGAAGGGAAAAAATCTGAGAGGATCCTATGATAGCCCATATCAAACTCTGGGATCTGTCCTGTAGCCACTTGTTGAAGAGTGCTTTGAAAACTATTGCTTTTTTGTTTCTTTGCTTTGTATATGTCATACTATAAAATAAAAAAGTTTTTAAAAATGTAAAAGAAAAAAGAGGACATTATATATTGATAAAAGGGTCAATTCATCAAGAAGATATAACAATTATCAATAATTATAAACATTATACATGGCTAACAATAGAGCCCCAATATATATGAAGCAAAATGTTACAAAATTGAAGAGAGAAATAAGCAGTTCTACAAAAATAGTTGCACACTTCAATACCCCATTTTCAATGATGGATAAAACAAATAATCAGAAGATCAATGAGGAATTAGAGGACATGAAAAACACCTTAAACCAATTAGATCCAACAAACATATGGAGAACATTCTTCTCAAGTGTGTCTGGAATATTCTCCAGTATAGACTGTATGTTAGGTCACAAAACAAGTATCAATAAATTTTAAAAGATTGAAGTCATGTAAAGCATCTTTTCAGACCACAATGGAATTAAACCAGAAATCAAGAGAAGAAAAATTGGAAAATTTACAAAAATTATTAAATTACAACACCCTCTTAAACATCCAAAGGGTCAAAGAAGAAATCACAGGAGAAGTTAAAAATATTTTTGGATTAATAAAAATGGAAGCACAAGATACCAAAAGGTAAGGGTTGCAGCAAAAGCAGTACTAAGAGGGAAATTTATAGCTGTAAATAGTCACATTAAAATAGAAGAAAGATCTCAAACCAATAACATAACATTAAACCTTAAGGAACTAGAAAGAAAAGAGCAAAGTAAAACTGAAGTTAGCAGAAGGAAGGAAATAATTACACTGGAGATAGATGAAATAATAAATAGAAACACTATAGAAAGAATCAACTAAACAAAATTTTGTTCCTTAATCAGACAAATGATATTGACACAACTTTAGCTAGAGTGGCAAGGAAAAAAAGAAAGGAGGCTCAAATGATTGAAATCAGAAATGAAAATGGGACATCACTACTGACTTCACAGAAATAAAAAGGATAAGAGAATACCATGAAAAAAAAAAGTATGCCAACAAATCAGAAAACCTAGATGAAATGAAAAAACTCCTAGAAACACACAAACTACCAAAATAAATTCAAGAAGAATTAGAAAATTTGAACAGATTCGTAACAGGAGAGTAAATCCTATACAAAAACCTCCCAACAAAGAACCCAGGGTTGGCTGACTTCATTAATTCTTCCAAATATTTAAAGAAAAATTAAGACCAGTCCTTCTCTAACTCTTCCAAAGAGTTCTAAAAAAAAATTAGACAAGGAGGAAACACTTCCCAACTCACTCTATGAGGCCAGAATTACCCTGATACCAAAGCCAGAAAGGGTATCACAAGAAATGAAAATTACAAATCACTAGCCCTTATGCATAGAGATGCAAAAATTCTCAACAGAGTACTGGCAAACAAAATCTAGCAGCATATTAAAATGACTATACCCATAACCAAATGGAATTTATCCCAGGAATGTAAGAGTGATTCAACATTTTAAAAAATCAATCAATGTAAAACATTGCATTAGTAGAATGAAGGGGAAAAAATCACGTGGTCAGCTCAATTGACACAGAAAAGGCATCTGATTAAATCAGATGTCTGCTTTCACCACTGCTACTTAAATTGTATTCTAAGTTCTAGGCAAGGCAATAAGGCAAGAGAAAGAAATAAAAGGCATCCAAGTTGGAAAGGAAGCAATAAAATATATTCATATACTTAATGAATATCCTTTATTTATATCCTTTACATACAAAATCCCAGGGAATCTACAAGAGAGCTATTAAAGATAATATATGAATTTAGGAAGGTTGCAGGATACAAGAACAACCCACAAAAATCAGTTGTGTTTCTATACACCAGCAATGAACAATTCAACAATAAAATTAACAAAACAGTTCAATTTATAATAGCATCAAAAACAAAATTTAAAAAGACTTAGGAATCAATTCAACCAGGGAGGTGAAAGATTTGTATACTGAAAGCTACAAAATATTGGTGAAAGGAATTAAAAAGACATTAAAAAAATGAAAAGTCATTCCGTGTTCATGGATTGGAAGCCTTAACATTGTTAGCATGGCAATACTCCCAGAAACGATCTACAGATTCAATAAATCCCTCAAAATCCCAAATCAACGTCTTTGCAGAAATGGAAAAAAAATCCTAAATTCACATGGAATTGCAAGGGATCCACACAGCCAAAACAATCTTGAAAAACAACAAAGTTGGAGAGCTCACACGTCTCAATTTCAAAATTTAGGACAATGATCCAGTAATCAAATCACTGTGGTATTAACCTAAGATTAGACATAGAGACTAATGGAATACAAGGACATATCCAGAAATAAGTCCATTCATCTATAGTCAATTGATTTTCAGTAAGGATGACAAGAACAATTAAGAAAGAAAGAACCATCTTTTCTACAAATGGCGGTGGGACAACTGGATATCCACACACAAAAGAATGATATTGGAGTTATCTCACATCATAACAAAAATTAACTCTAATTGATCAAAGACCTAAGTATTAGAGATAAAACTGTAGAACTCTTAGAAGAAAACAGAGGTAAAACATCATGACCTTGAATCTGGCATTGGATTCTTATTTGATACCAAAAGTATAAGCAACTAAAGAATAAATACATAAATTGGGATACATCAAAATTAAAAACTTTTCTACATAAATAGAAAAAACATTATGAAGACAGTATAAAGATGTTGTAGTTTGCTACCTGCTGGAATGCAATATACCAGAAATGGAACAGCTTTTAAAAAGCAGAATTTATTAAGTTGCTAGTTTACGTTGCTAAGACTGAAAATGTCCAAATTAAAGCAAGGCTATAGAAATGTCCAAATTAAGACACCAATAAGAGGTTACCTTTACTCAAGAAATGCCAATAACATTCAAGATTTCTCTCTGAAATGGAGAGGCACATGGTAAGCATGGCGACATCTGCTAGCTTGCTCTCCAGGCTTCTTGTTTCATGAAGCTCCCCCAGGGGTCTTTACCTTCTTCATTTCCAAAATCTCTGGCTGCATGAGCTCTCATGGTTCTCATGGCTCTAAAAAGGGACTCTCCAAAATATTTCCTCTTTTAAAGGATTCCAGTAAACTAATCAAGACCCATCTGGAATGGGTGGAGTCGCATCTCCTCTAATCCAAGGTTAATATCCACAACTGGGTGAGTCACATCTCCACGGAGATAATCTAAGCAGGTTTCTACCCAGCAATGATGAATGAGGATTAAAGGACATGACTTCTGGGGTCCACCACAGATTCAAACTAACACAAAAGAGAACCCCCATAATGAGAGGAAATATTTTAGCATCACATATCTGATAAGTATGTAGTATCTAGAATATGTAAATCTTATAATAGCAACAAAAACACAAACAACCTAATTTAAAAGTGGGCAAAATATTTGAATAGACATTTCTCCAAAGAAGATATCCAAATGTTCAAGAAGCACATGAAAAGACATTCTACATCATTAGTGATTAGGGAACTGCAAATCAAAATCACAGTGAGATACAAGTTCATACCCACAAAGATAGCTACAATTTTTAAAAAATGGAAAATGAGTTTTGGTGAGGGTGTGGAGAAATCAGAACGCTTATACATTGCTGGTGGGAATGTGAAGTGATGTAGCTTCTTTGGAAAAGTTTGGTGGTTTCTCAATAAGTTAAACAAGGAATTACCATATGGCCCAGTGATTCCACGCCTAAAAGAATTGAAAACAGGTATTCAAACAAAACATGTACCCACATATTCCTAGTAACCCTATTCACAATAGCCAAAATATGGAAACAACCCAAATGTCCATCAACGGATGAATGGATAAACAAAATGGGGTATAACCATACAATAGAATATAATTCAGTCATAAAAAGGAATGAAGTATTGAAGTAGGGGTAAACTTTGAAAACAGTATGCTGAATGAAAGAAACCAGGCTGTAAAGGTCACGTATTACATGACAGTGTCCACTACACCGAATTTGGAATTTGGGAAAGGAAGAATTTAGTGACCTATGCCTATCAAATATATTCAGACACCCTGGAATTTGGGGGAAGCCTGTAAAATCCCAGATTAGCCTGAGTTTCCTAAATGTGTGGCCAAACTCTAGGCCCAAACCAGGAATCAGCATACCAGTTGGCGTTGGTCTTGCTACATCACCTCAACCTCTTTCTCCAGTCTTGGGAGAAAACTCAGACTGTCTGTAGACTTGCACTGTGTCCCCTAAGCCTTCTTCGAGCTTTGCTTGCCATCCCAGAACCCTCAGGAACGTCAGCCCTGGTTCCCTCAGGGGGGTTAGGGACATAATATTCTACAGCTTGGCCTGCCCACCTGCTGATTAGGGACTTATCCTACCTGCCACCAAGCGACCCACTTCATTCAAGCCCGTCGGCTTTCCTATCACACACACGGAAGTAAGCAATGACAGAGAAACTCTAGTAAAAAACAAATAAACACTAATAAATTAAAGCCCAATACCAGCTTCTGTTTCCCAGAATAAGGATGGGGAGAGATGTCAATTCCTCTTAGTCTGCTTTTCTTAATAATCCATCCTGATACATAACTTTTACACCTGCATTTTTTTCAGTAGTACACACTATTGCAGGAACAAAACTCTTAGGTAAAATAATGAAAGACCACATTTTCTCAGATGGCATGCCAGAGTAAAAGTTTTCAGAAATTTAATGTCAGAATACAAGAAGTTTCCCACCCCAAACCAGCTTGAATTCTAAATTCAATTACAAATTGAATACTCGATTCATACATTGGGTGAGGAACTCAAACCACATTTTCCCAAAGAAATCATGCAAACAATTGTGGTAAGTTTCAAGTCCAGACCACAGAACCCTATTAAATTAATGATATAACCAACAATGTAGTTGAAGAACAAGAAACAATATAATGAAAATTAGTCATCAAAATGCAACACAACAGAATTGGATAAAAAATCATTTATTGACTTGAACTTGGCCCCTTTAGGAAAAGCAGATTTAATCAGAGGGTGGAATGAAGACTTCTGGAGACTTCTGGATTCTTTGTGATGTGTGGAAAACATTCCTATGGAAGTCTAGAGAATTGCTTTTCTTTTTTTTTAAATCATTAAGATTGCTTATAAGGGGCCTCTGAAAATTTGAGAAAGCTCAAGGCACTGTGCAATATTGCCCTAAAAGAGAAAGCACACCTGCTAATATGTTAATTTAAAAGTGATTGAGTCTTGGCAGGAGTGTTGGCGTGAAAACAGCCCTAAGGTTGAACCGTAGCTCTGCCATTTGCTACCTCACGATGTGGGACAAGCAACCTCCCTCTGTGCCAGCCTCGGCTTTCTCAGCTGCACAGTAGTGACGCAGCAAACACTTAACACATGGAGGCAATAAGGATGTGTGACCAACAGGACTTTAAATATTCGTTCTTGCATCTCAGCTATCACCACCATTCCTGCAGCAGTGTACACGCACAGCCATCAGGGTAGAGCCGGTTGGGGTGGTGAGCAAAGAGACCCCAAACCAGATTCCTCGGGGAGGATGAAAAACCAAGTCCTGGCATCAAAAGAGAGTTGGAAGGAGACGTGTGGATGGTTTCCTACTCCTGTCCTGAGCCCCCACCATATCTACACCTGGGGAGGGCGGTGCTGCCAGGTCACGGGCAGGGCAGGGTGGGGTGGGCATTGAAGCTGAGAGGAAAGTGAGGCAGCTGGCTCTGCAGCACGTCCCTGAAGTGAGAACTGGATCAGGGGGACCCAGGAAAGCAGGGAGGCCCCAGCATTTGCCCAGGGACCTGTAGGAGAAGGCAACCACAAAACAACAATATCCAAGGGCCTCAAACAGGAACACAGGGCTGAAGCCTCACAGTGGCCCAGGATAGACACGTCATGGAAGGAGCCCAGAGGAGACCCACAGGTGCACACAACCCTCAGGATTGGCAGCCACATGAGCGAACTCCCATGACCAGTGCTGCCATCACTCTCCCCTCTCCCCACAGTGTCTTGCAGTGGTCTGCTAAGACTCCAGATCTTATGCTCCTTTTATCTACCTTATCAACAGACAAGTAAAACATATGGAATAAAAATAAATAATAGGGGGGAACAAATGTTAAAATAAACTTAGATTGAAATGCTAGTGATCAATGAAAGGCAGGGGTAAGGGGTATGGTATGTATGAATTTTTTTCTGTTTTCTTTTCATTTCTTTTCCTGAATTGATGCAAATGTTCTAAGAAATGATCATGATGATGAATATGCAACTATGTGATGATATTGTGAATTACTGATTATATATGTAGAATGGAATGATCATATTTAAAAAAAAAAAAAAAGACTCCAGACCTTAGATGCAAAGAAAAAAGTTGCTAAGTTCCACGGATGTCAAGAAAGCCCAGAATGGCTGAACTGCCTTGACTCGTTTTCTACTATTGGATGGAATTGAGGCCCTGGAGAGAAGTTGAATTACTGACAGTATGTACTTGGGGGACTGTGACTTATCCATACCCAGTACATGTACCCAGCCTGTGCCAGGTATATATAATAAGCACTCAGAAATAGTAGCCACTATTATCCCCAAAAGTGTGGTGTTTTGTTGCCATTTTGGGTGGAGCTATCTTCTCTGATCCCATCCTAGTCTCCTTTAAAATAAACTAGCCTTTCCTTTGCCAGTCTTCTCTTCAATCTCTCACAATTTCTCCCTCTCTCAGTGGAAAAGAAGGAAGCAAGGGAGGGAGGAATGGAGGAAATGAGGGAATGGAGAAGGAGAGAAAGAGAGAGAAAAACTGCCAAGCATTTCTCTCTTTCCTTTGGCTGCTGTCCAGCGTAACCTGGAGTTTGAGGGGTGGGGAGGATTTGCTGCAACCAGTCCTTTCCCTGCTTCAACCCCACACCCCGTTTTAGATGGTGGAGAAGCAGCCTATGTTTCCCACAATGAGGCGAATTAATTGGATTGACCACTGCTGGGGAGCCCCCCAGGCCATCAGCTTCAGGGGGAAGGATTGTAGGCCAGACTGGGCTGTGGCAAAATTTTTGAGCAGCACCCGAAGGTCAGCCCACCCTCCATTGATCAAAGGCTCAGGAGCTGTGCTTCCAGACACCCCTTCCATTCAAAGAAGCACCTCAGCTTCCTGGGGCTGGGGTAGCAGGCTGGGGAGTTGGAACTTGAGGCACGTCTGCTCCATCCTGGGCACTCAGCCTCTCTCACGGGGTCCCTATGAAGACGCAATGAGTTGCTAGATGCAAATCCATCACAATTCTCCATAAATGAAAGCTTCCTCTTTAATTATGACAACAACCCCTCCGGCATCACAGTATTTGCCCAGTAAAGTGTTTAAGATGCGTAAATGCAGCACAGCATTTGTCCAGAGGAATAAGACACTAGGGATTGCATTGTTAGTTGAGAGTTTAATTTTTAGGATATGTGACGAGGTCGATTTGTCATTTCTCATGTGTGCCTTTCAAAACATTTTTACACTGTTTCCATTTGATTGGAAGAAAGAACCCATGAGATGGATAAGACATTCTTATCAGTCACCTTTTAACAGATATTAAGTGTCTTGGCCAAAATCACGGAGCTGGGAGTTCACAGGTCCTCCAGGTGGAAAGGCAGCTTTGCCTTCCTTTCCACCACACAATTCAAGGCTGAATAAAAAAAAAAAGTAGGAGGATCTCTACCAGAGAGGATGTGAAGGGGATTTTAAAAGTAATATAAAACAACCATTGCAGCTTTAAAATCTTGATTCTCTCTTTAATGCCACCTTCCTAGTTCTAGAGAATACCAGAATACGTAGAGGCAGGGACACTGTGGGCTCTCCACGCAGGCTACTTCCCAATGACATTTTCCTGGACTCTGGACCTAGAAACAACCAAAAATTAATTTGGTGAATATAACGAATGTATATCGACCATTTGCTGAGCCCATGCTATTATAAAGGGTACAAGCTTGCTGCTGGGTACAGATTGATAATACTGGAAGATTCTATTCCCATGTGCTATTCCTAACATCGTTCCAGAATCATCTGTCCCAAAACATATACCATCTTGTTTCCTGGGCATGCTTTCAGGACAGGAAAAGGAAGAACTAAATTTTTCTCTTAAAAAAAAAAAAAACCACTGCAAGATCCACATAAAGGCAAACATTTTTTTAAAGAATCGAAATAAAATGAGATAATAGTAACTAACATTTGAATCCTTGGTACATGCCAAGCATATTTCATATATATTAACTCATTCAATCCTCACAATAACCTTAGGAGTAAGATACATTTTTAATTCCCATTCTACAGATGAGGAAACTGAGGGACAGGAAGCCTCAACATCATACTTAGAGGTAAAGTAGAGACACAAACCCAGGCAATAGGTCTCCATAGTCTGTGCTGAACTGCCCTCTACTGCTTTCTACATATGAGGCACTTGACTGAAAAAACTGGATATAGCAATGATGACTTTATTTCCTAGGTTAATTCACAGGTTTAATGCAGGAGCAGGTAATATTACTGATGGCTACCTTCTAAGACTTTGATGAATCATAATGAAATAGAAGAATAGCCCATTAAATACATTAAATTATTTTTAAATTATTAGGATGGTCTTATATAAGATTTTCAAACACATTCTCTAATAGCAATTATCACATTCCTGTGCTAAGTGGGTTAAAAACAGAAACCTAACTGGTGGTTTAGAACAGAAATTGTAGAAACGGATTCAATTCTCCATAAGTTCTTGGTTTCCACTGAAACAGATGTAGCTCGATAATGCAATTCCAGCCATTGGGATTTCTAAGCCAGTCTCACTCCAGCTACCAGAAATGCTTGACCCCTTATGTGCACCTTTGGGAGCTCTCCTGGCTCATGCTCCAGCTCCTGCAGGATGCTTAGAGTTCCAGATCCAGTCTTCTCTTCACCCTTCTTGCAACAGCACTCAGAAGCCACCATAGTCCCTCCGAGAAAGGCAAACTTGCTAGACAGTAGAGCTGCTCATCAGTCCACAAGGGGCCATGCCTGCCCCAGAAACCCTGAACTTCCTCGGATGGACACCCTCAGATGCTCTGGATCTCACCCACCAGGAAGAAGGTCTTAGAGGCTGCTCCCCTAGCCTTGTTTCAGGTCCAAAGACTTTACTCTTGATTGTCCTTCCATTTCTGCTAGGTTCTCTTATTCCAGTCTGTACATCTAAGAAGCTGTCAGGACCCTCCAAAAGTACAATAAAGAGCCACTATGGGTCATTTTCCAGCTAAACACTGAATTCCTTAACAAAAAATCTCAAGTCATGGCCTTCCCAACCCAGGAACCACTGGCAGGAGAGTCCAGGGCCCAATAAGGAATCTGCTGGCCACCCAGTCCCTGAAAGAGAGAGTCAGAGGACATTAGAACCCTAAGTAGCAGCAAATGACATCCAGCCCAACTGCTAACCAGCCAGCAGCCTGCCCCTCCTTTAGGACCCCTTTGCTCTCCACAGCAGGTGGGCTCACCTGTCTTGGGTGAGAGGGCTGTGGGATGGGCTGTGAAGCCTGTAGAAGGCCCAACAGGAACGAGTCATAGCCTCCCCACCATGGTGGCCACTGTCCTCTAAACCAACTACTACCTGGGAGAGGGTGGGCAGCCCTGCCTGTGCCACCTTCCACTTGTCTGCAACTGTTGGTTTAGAGGAAGTATATCAGGCCTCTCTCCTCCTGGGGCTGGAAGAACTCAAGTACTGGTCTGGAGGCAGGGACAGCACCTCACTGCCCAGTGAACGTCCTCCGCAAGCACTGCCCAGCTAGGGGTCATTCCCACAAAAGAAAAAAACGCCCCTGCCCTTCCTTGACAGGAGGTCTCCTTGGAAACATAACAGCTGAGGTTTCCTTCTCTTTCCCATTCGACCTGCTCACCCACCTCCACCATCCCTGGGCTGCCCGAACAACCTCTTCAGCCTTGGTTAAATCCCAGAGCTGTTTCACCATATTCCTCCCCAGTTTTATCCACACAGATTCTCCTACAAGGTCCCTGTGTCCTTCCAGGGTGTTAAGCTCTGTCTCTCTCAAGGAGCTTTAAGCATTGGTCAGGAATACTTTCTCATAGTAGAAAGATAACTGGCTCTTGGTGATCCCCAATTCCCCCAGGCTCTCAGCTCCGGGACCGGGGCTCTCACCTGGACACCTCGCTGACCCAACCATGTGCCAGGAACCCTTGTGCTTCCCGGGCCCATCAGCATCCCCCAGAAACCAGGGCTGTCTTCCCCAGCACCACCAACTCTTACTCTTGACCCCACAACTTCCTCCCAAGACTGGCTGCATCCTAGAGTTGTGAGGAATTCACTCCCCAGGCAGGGACCTGGGGCCTTGGGTCGGACCTTTCTAGGCACGGTGACAAGGGTGACAGGCTGGGTGGCTGTGCAGAATGAAGTGACTTGGAAGGAAGAGACTTTATGGATGAGATCTGATGCACCCCCACACCCACCCCCACCCCTGGCGTCTGCACCCCCAGATCATGCTTTGCTCTTTCCAAGTTTAAAGTTTCATGCAATAAGTCATCCTGGACCTCCTGGGCCTCCTGGGCCACCTGCTACCATGAATTTGGGTAGCATCTCCTCATAGGACACCCAGTATTTAAAACCTCTTTTGCCAGAGCCCAGACAGGGTCCTAAGGGACTCCAAACTAAGGAACTCACAACAAATGTCACTGTCAGCTGTGATTCAGACCGTTGGAGCTCCCCCTCTAAGTTCACTCTGTGGACATTGCAGAGGAGAAACTATAGGCTTTCAGACTCTTGAGGCCCCTGGTCACTGAGCTCAGCATCCCCAACCGGGCACTTGGCAGCTGCACTTCTAAAACTCACGTCCCTCCCGTCCCACCCTGGTGATGAGTTTCTTATGAAAGGGCCAAATCCAGTCTCTGCTTCCAGGCAGGTCCACTCTGCCTTCAGTCTGGATGTGGTAGGCTGTGCCCTCCCCACACATCTCCTCCATGCAGAGTAGACAAGGGATGAGGCACAGGGATAGGAAGACATGGAAAAAGAAGCAACCAACTGCCTGCCTCCTGCAGAGCCTTGCTCAGGGCTCTGGACACCGGTGGTCCCGGCTCAGAGGACAGGTCCTCTGCCAAGCAGAAGACAGTTGGAATTCACATAAACTCTCTGAGAAGTGGAGAAGAAGGATGCTGGACTCCATGATCGCCAAGTGCCTCACCCCCACAGTAGGCTGGCTAATGCCTCCCAGAAGCTTCCACCACCTGCTCCCTAGAACCAGTGAATATGTTACAATACATGGCAATGGGATTCAGGTTGCAGATGGGATTAAGGTCGCTAATCATTTGACCTGGAAATGGGGAGATGATCCTGGTTTATCTGGGTGAGTCCAAAATGTAATCACAAGGGTACTGAGAAGTGAAAGTGGGAAGCAGGGGGGTCACTGTCAGAGTGGGAGAGAGATTTGAAGATCCTATTCTGCTGGCGTTGATAATCAAGGAAAGGGTCATGAGCCAAGAATGCGAAAAGGCCAAGGGAATGGATCCCCCCCAGAGCCTCCAGAAGGAACACAGTCTTACTGATGGCCTGATTGTAGCCCAGTGAAACCCACTCTGGACTTCCAGACCCCAGAAATGTAAGCTAATAAATTTGTGCTGTTTTGAGCCACTAAGTTTGAGGTGATTTGTTACAGCAGCCACAGGAATCTAATATACCTTTGTGGTAGTGAGATTCAGGTGTCTACTTGGCCAGGTGATGGTGCCTAGTTCTGTTGCTGTGGATTCGAATCATTAGCCTGTGAAACTCATCTATGGCTGATACACATCTGCAGTCTCTAAGGGGAGTGCCTTCCACAGTGAGTGATGTTTAATTTAATTCATGGGAAGCTTAAAAGAGAGCTCAATACAGCACATCCCAAGCAGCTCAGCATACTTCATGTCAGCACTCGTAGCTCATCCCAGACCTTTGGCGATGCAGAAAGAAATCATCCTGGGGAAAGCTGTCAGAACCCAGAAGCCTGGAGAGGAGGCCAGCTGAGATCATCATGTGCCTTCCTGTGTCAGAGAAAACCTCAGATGAAAGTTAGCTGCCTTTCCTCTAAAGAACTATACATTTTTTAACTAAATAAATCCCCTTTTATTAAAAGCCAATCCATCTCTGGTGTGTTGCATTCTGGCAGCTTTAGCAGACTAGAGCAACCCTCCAGCCCCAGCATCCAAACCACAATTTCCCATCAACTTCACCCTTCTTCCTAGTGCACTATCTCCCCTGTCTTTAAACCTTGGAGCCCCAGGGACCAGCACTTTTGTGGAGTCAGAACCCCAATCCTGGGCCAACCTTTCATCAAATAATGATATTTTCTGCAGAGCTGAAGGAAAACAGGAGTATAACGCCATGTACTTCCAGAAGGCTTTCCTGTGTTTAAACCACCATCATTCAGAAAAACATTTATCAGAGTGTTCTTGTGCATCAGTAATTGAGCTGGTCCCTGGGGTTGCAAAGCCAAATGGACATCATCCTTTCCCTCAAGGAATTCACTGTCTAGTTGGAAAAAGAAACACAGGTGCAATTATCTAGAATCCTTGATGTTTCAGAAATTAGGCTGGAGTTAGATTCACTCGGCCTCCCTCTACAGAGACAGCAAATGGCAAGAAGTGTGATATCAGTCAGCCATGTCTTCTTCACCTTCAGAACACCAGAGCAATCGCACGGAGCCTACCTGGGCATATGTACGTGTTTTAAAATCCAATGACTAATTCTGAGTCACAGCTATTGACAAAGCTCTTTTCATGTTTCACTTGATGCTAAATTTTCGTTGTAGTTTTCTTCTGTTAGAGGTGGGTGGAAAATTCTAGTAATAGAGAGTAGTACAGAGAATCACGGCTCAATAGCAGAATGATGAACAATGCATCCTTTGTCTCATCTTTCCTCGCCCTTTCCTGATTCTCAACACTACTCAAGTACTGAGTATTTCAAACTCAGATATATTCTATCTGATGGATGGACAGAACAAACCCAAACTTGAGTTGTTTCGATTTTATTTTGAACATGAGCAGAATTGCCATTAGGACTTGGAAGCAAGCTTGTTACACAGAAGACTTACTAATGAAGATTTGACTAAATCCCTCCTTGAGTGTGGAATATTTACTGAAGTATCCCAACTGGCAATTTGTCAGGAGGCAAACCAGCATACATATCATTTTTAATGGGGTTGAAAATTGCCTGTCTTGACAATAAAATAGATATTTTCTGATTCCAACCAGATGGGACCATGCATAGAGAGTTATGAATCAAATTGGCAAGGATCAGAGCTGCTGAGACAGGAGATCTACCCTGGGTGCTTTCCTTAACCTGAGCTCCTAAACCTACTGCATGAAGGAGTATTGCCAAGACCCAGCAAGAAAAGGCCCTGACAGCTTCAAAGATGTTGACACTGGAAACTTAACCTGCTATCTGAAACCATGAATGTCACATGTCAGCTCATGTATGGGTCACAGCTCAGCCTGGGACCCATACCTTGAGCATCTGCCCAGAGTTCTCTCCCCTGATTCTTTATAACTCTATTCTTGGGTAGACCACTTCTTGGTCCAAAGAGCAATGCCCACTGGGCTCTTATGTGGCTAAGGCATAATCAGAGAGAAAGGACAGCATATGTGAGGCAAGAAAGAGAAAGCATGCTTCCCCATAGAGAGAGTGTTTTGGAAGGCAGCTTGAAGAGCCAGAGGCCAATGGTCAGTCACTGCCACTTAGGAGAGGCTACTACAGAGACACTAATAACAATCATCAGATTAGAACCTTTCTTTTTACTTTAAAGTTCGCAGAGCATCTGTTAAAGCTGACACTGCAAAGGTGTTGCTATCTGTTGTTTATTGCTCTGTCTCCTCTTTTACCTCTCTCCTGTCCCTACCCCCTGCCAGCCATGATGTTTGTCAATTGCCCATCAGTGATGAGTGGGACAGATATTCCTCCCAAGATATCATTACAAATTTTCCCACTGAGCCCAGTGCCTCTCAGTGTCCAGTCTCCAAGACTCACTTCTGCTGCCATTCTGCCAATTCACTCTTCCTTTGAAAGGCCATTGTCCCTGACCCTGGAGGCACCAATGCTCCTCTCCTTCCCTTCTCATTTCATCTCAGCACAGGGCTCCTCTTCCATTTTAGACTTTGTGGGGCTGCAGGCATGAAGTGATTCAGTGAATCCATTCAAACAGTCCTAATTACAACAGACCTAGTCACATTGGTGGCAGCATCCACAGTATTTACCATGAAGCCACATGATTCAAAACCCTATTTCCAAATGCAAGTATCCAAAGAAGTGTAAGACGCAGACTCTTCCTTGGGCAAAATGTCAGTTCCAGCAGAGAATGACACTGTTCCAGGTCATGTGGAGTGTGAGAAAGAGCAGTCTGCGAGCAGAGGAGAACTTTCCGCCACGGGGTGGCTGGCAAAGCTCTCATGCAAGAGGAAAGCTACAATGTCATATGGGTGTTTGAGAAGGACAGAGAAGGCATGGGAAAGCACAAGCAACATGCTCAGGAGCAAGGTGGGAAACCTTTCAAATGGGATTGGGGGTATCTGTGGGAGAGCAGAGAAAGAAAATGTGAACAAGACTGCTGGGACCAGACCGTGTGAGTCTTCTAAAAGCTAAGCTAAAGAGATAGGACTTTATTCTGTTGGCAGTGGGAGATCATGGAGGCGTTTTGGAGTAAGGGAGATGTGCTTCTACCAAGGGTGGATTGAGAAGAGACATTCCGACAAGGTATGTGGAATGGATTGGTAGAAGGAAGGGTCTGATGGCAGAGAGACCAATAACGAATTGAGCTGGAGTTCAGGCTCTGGAAATGATACCCAAGACAAAAATAAGGCCTTGGGGAAAAAAAACAACAACAATACTTAAAAAGAAGAGTCAATGAGAATTAATAACTGGGAGGCAGGTTGAGCTGTAGCCACAAGATATGACTCCAAATGCAAGGAAGAGGCAACTCCCATTTCACTCTCAGGTCCTTGAAGGTGTTTGTGGAGATAGAGGTTAAATGCACCCCCACCCCCAACTTGGAGTCAGACTGGCAGCAATGTGGGGGACCCCTTGCAACCCTAACCCAAAGATGGAGTAACTTCATATTGTAAAACCAAATCATTTACTTCTTTTTTTGTCCCTCATTCTTTAGGAAAGCACTCTCTAAATAGTCTAGAGAATAGTCTGGTGTCTGCGATTGGGCCAAAAAACAAAGAAGTGGCTCCCCTTGAGACCATCATGGTGGAAGCAGGAATGTTCGAGAGATTCCCAAAGGGAGGGTGAATGCAGAGGGAAACTCCTGGCTTCCAGGTCCAGTTTCCTCTCCTGACATCAAGGTCCACTCCCCACCCCATCAGTGCCACCTTTGCAAGATCTGGGATTTATGAATAAGGGGGCTGAACATTTCCTTGGTGACCCTTTGCCTCCTGTCTAGACCGGGCACACATGGTAAGGAGCCCTTAGCCTCCATTCCACAACCAGTGTAGGGATGGCACTGCCCTACGTCAGAGGGCACAGAGACGTGTTCTCACCCCAAAGTCTAGGGAGGGAGAGGATTTTGTTCCACCAAGAATATCCACTCTCCTCCTCTCTGTTCCTGGACCCTGTTCCAAGAGTCCCGAAGCCGTTGGGAGAATAACCCCCAGGATTTTCTCTTATCAGGGGAAAAACAAACACACAAAAATCTATATCCATTCATTCACTGGTATAAAGCTCGCCTTCCATGCAGGAGACCCAGGTTTGATTCCTGAACCATGCACCAACAAAAATCTATGTCCCTGGCCTTGCAGATGGATTCTGGTTCTTTCTCAGCCTTGTGTACCTCATGATCTGGGAGTTTTTTACCTGCAAATTTCTGAAAATGAGGGAGGAAAATGTGGCTGGGTTCTGTGCTTGGGTTTTGTGTTCGCTGACAATGCAGCTGCATGGTCAGCCACGGCTTGGAAATCCACGCTCTTTTAACCACCAAGATCCCACTTGTTGCTCATGAAATGCAACCCACAATGAGCGCTAGAGGCACTCACACAAATTTCCACTCACTAAGTTGATTGATGTAAACTTTCTTGGAGATAAAAACTGGTATTGAAGGGTTTTAAAAAAAAAAAAAAGTGTCCTCCCTTCTGACCCAGAAATCCTGCTTGTACGAATGTATCCTAAGAAGTTAAAGTACATGTGCAAAGATTCTGTTAGAATGGCATTCATCATTAGCGTTGTGTGTAACAGCAACATTAAAATAAATAGTGTCACATTTAGCCAGAATGGGGATTATTTAAATATATTTTTGGAACATTCATGCAATAGAATATGCTGTAGACACTAAATGTGGTGATGTCAGATAATGGCAGTTGCCTCTATGGAGAATGGAGTGACTCAGAGGCAGGGAAGAAAAGGGCAACTTTTCACTGAATACAGTTATATACCTGTTGCATTTTGAACCATGAGGATCTTGGATATTAGATAGATAGGCAGACAGATAAGATTTTTAAGAATATTTTAGAAGAATAATGACAGAAAGATGTTCAAAGAATTATTAAAGGAAAGACAGACGATACAAAATAATGATTGACTGCAAGATACCGTTTCTACTAAAAACCGAAAACAGTCTCTGGAAAGAAATTGCTCCAAGACGCTAATAGTACATATTTCTATGTGATAGAATTGCAACTGACTTCTATTTCCCTTCTATGTGCATATCCCAGTTTTTCTAAAATGAACATGTAGGTTTTTTTAAGGCAATAAATGTTCTTTTTATTTATTATTATTTTTTTAATACTCAACCATAAGTGCGGTACTTTCTCTCCTTCCCATCTAGGAGAAACTTCTATGGATAGAGAAACTTGATGTCACTCCCCACCCTGCCCCACTCCATCAAAAAAAAAAAAAAGCCTCTTCCATCCAGTGAAACCCGGCTGCCCCACTCCTTACCCCAACCCTAGCTAGTCCCACAAATGCCGCATCCCCTCCCCCCATCATTGCAAATCCCTTGGAAGTTTCCAGTCTTCCTATTCTGGCCTCTGTGCTGACCTTGCATCACATGGATTTAACAAAGATTAGCTTAGTGTCTGTTGGGTGTCACATTCGGTGTCAGCACTGTAAGGAAACTCCCATCTTTAAGCTGCAGGCCGTGCCCCCAGGGTGTTCACAGGCTGGTGGGCACAGAGGGAGGGGCAGGGAGGGGCAACCCACCCCCTCCAGTAGGTGCTGGCCTCTTCTCTCTCGGATTCCCTTCCAACCCCTCCAATCCTCCCACCTGGCCTCCTTCCCCGGCCACCTTGTTCCACTGCCTGTCCCTTATCCTTTTGTCCCCAGGGATCGCCTCACCCACTCCCTTCCCTGGACTAGTTCATTGATGCGTATTGTTGAAGTCGCGTGTGTCCACCACACTGGCCTGGCCGTAGGAGAACTTGTCAGTACTTATTGCCCCCACCTCCCAACTCTGCTCCTTTCTGAGTTGGTGGCATTCAGCCAGGGGCCACTGCTACTACACATCCGATCAGCCACCTCCTCCCTGCCAGCCCTATGTCCCCTCCCTCAGTTAGGACAGTGGTCTCCTCTCTGACCCTTAACCTTGACCTGGCTTAGATATGTTCTCTGCAGACTGAAGCCGGACAGCTCCCTCCACCTGAACTCATCCCTGCCCGACTGCTCCCCAGGTCCCACCGGGTAAACCAGGGCAGGGCAAGCCCCTCACCCTCTGCCCCCCTCACTCCCTCTTCAAACCTCCCCTCCACGAGCTCCCTCCTGCTCAACTGCCGCTGTGTCTCCCCTCTCCCCCTACCAGGCCTCCTGTCTTTGCCGAGCTAGGCCCCCCGCCCCCAACCCCTGAATTTTCTCATAACCCCCTCACTAGGATCCAGCTCAGGCTGCAACTCCTTCTGCACCTTCCCAGAACAGCAGCGCCACGTGGGCAGCCCTCCTTCTGTGATCCCATCCCAGCCGAGCAGGGCCCTCAGCCCTCTGCCCAGGGCAGACGTTCTGAATAATCTGCCACCATGCTCTGAGCTCTCAGCAGACACCCATGCGGCCCTGGCAGGAGCTGCCTGAAGGGAAGCAACAGCTGGCAGTGTGGCAGTGTCCAGGAGAAGCCACAGCACTCTGGTGGGCCCGTGGGGAGGGGCTCTTTCTTAGGGGGTGAAGGCAGTGCAGGCCCTGTGGAACCCTGCGGGGGGGTGGGTGGTATCCGGGGTCCTGGACACCCAGTGACAGGCCCCAGCGGGGAGGAGGAGGCGAGGAGGGTGCCGTGTCCCGGGCAGGCAGGGCTGCCTAGGTGCGCCTCTCTGCCTTCTGCCCAGCCCACACTGCAAAGAGCCCCTCCCGGTTCCTACCCCTCCAGGCTACGGGGGCCACGCTGGCCTGAGCAGCTCTCCCATTCCCAGACTGCAGGGCTGGTCAGCGAGACCCTGGCCCACCAGGAGAGTGGCACCCGGAACTGATAAGGGAGGAGGCACCAGCAGGGTAGGACAGCACCAGGAGGGTGGCACAGCACAGGGGGCAGCACAGCACAGGAGGGCGGCACAGCACAGAGGGGCAGCACAGCACCGGGAGGGTGGTACAGCACCAGGGGGAGGCACAGCACAGGGGGCAACACGACACAGGGAGTGGCACAGCACAGGCAGTAGCACAGCACAGAGGGGCAGCACAGCACCAGGGGGAGGCACAGCACAGAGGGGCAGCACAGCACAGGAGGGCGGCACAGCACAGAGGGGCAGCACAGCACCGGAAGGGTGGCACAGCACCAGGGGGCAGCAACAGCACAGGGGGCGGCACATATCCTGACCCAAACCACAGAGGGTCTCCGAGGGAGGCTGTGAACACTACGTCCAAACAAGGCCCCGCCCAGCCTCGCCGTTTCGTGTGTGCTCAGAATCACTCATTTCTGTGAAATAAGCCAACCACAAAAGGACAGCCGTGTGATCTCACTGATGTGAAATGATTAGAATAAGCAGATTCAGAGAGTCTGAGATTAGAATACGGAGCCGGGGGTGGGAAATGGGGACTCAATACTTAATTGGTGCAGAATTCCTGTCGGGGGGATGATGGGCAAGCTGGGGTGATAGATGGGGTGACGGTAGCACACTGTCAATGTGATTGCCACCCCATGGTTCAAAGGGGAAATTTTAGGTTAAATATATATATTACTAGAACAATTTTTTTCTTAAAATCATAGGATGATTCAACACAGTGAGTCCTAAGTGAATGATGAACTAAAGCTGATAGCATAACTACAATAGTAATTTAATCAATTATAACAAACGCACCACCAGAGTGCAAAGTGCTGACAATAGGGGAAGGAGTCTAGGGGAACTCTATTTCCCGCAGGATTTTTCTGTACACTTGCAATTCTCTAATTAAAAAAAAAAATCATTCATCTGTTAAACATTTCAAATGGAATATGCCACATAGAATTCTTGCAACGAGTTTTGGCATTTTTCTTCTTTTAGCCTTTCCTTTATAAATAATACTCAACAAAATGGAAATGACCACGGCCTCTTTCCACCTCTAACAGGCCCCTCTGGGGGCTGACACAGCGTGGGTAGCAACAGCATCGGAGGAGGCCAGGCCGGAGGGCAGGGCAGTCCCCTCCCGGCCCCCGTGCCGTCCTGCACAGCACAGCCTCTGCACCACCCTTCCCATCACCAAGGGCAGCAGAGCCGGCAGCCCAGGGAGAAAGGCAAAGTCTGACCCAAGGAGCACGGAAACCCCCCAGTGACCCCATCTTTGAGGGATGCATGGTTCAGCATCCTGTCTGGAGGACACAAGATTCACAGCAAAGAACTGGGCAGCCCAGAGGGAGGAGGAGGGCCAGAGAGGTCAGAGTGCTCCAGCCACATGCGTGTACACACACACGTGCACACGCATGCACACACACACACACAGCTGGGCCTGCCAGTGCTCCCCCGTCAAGCTCCTCTTTGGCTAAGACAGGGAGAGTCCCTGGAAAACGAGGAGGCAGTGACAAGGGGATCTCACATACAACCATAATTGTCTCCCAAGCAGCTGTGCTGGGAATTAAATCATTAAACACATTCATCCCATGTTCATTGGGCATTTCCCATATGCAAGCCGATAGGTTCTTCCCCCACCCCCAAAAGGGTGCAGGACCAGGGCGTCAACCGCTTAGAACTTTAGTGAGAGAACATTCCAATGGCAGTTGAAGGCAACAGTTAAGTGAGGCCCCAGGACAGCAGAGTTCACAGTCCTGGGAAGGACACCGAGCTGGAGAGACCAGACCAGGGCCTGCGGGAGAAACTGGGGGAGGAAGGGGGAAAGCAGAGGTCTGGGGCGGGATGTGCAATCGGGGCAACAGGCAGGGTCAGAAAGGAGAAGGCGAGGGCACCCATTACCTGATGGTCACAGAGTCCAGTTCTGCCAACTTAATGTCCAGTTTCTTTGCCTGCCACACAGGTGAAAACTCACAGCTTCTGCAAGTCTCTAAGTCCAAAAAAACAGGGGTCATGGCCACCTTTTTCTGCAGCTGAGCAAGAGCCAAATTATAGGTGAATATTGTGAATCAGGATAAAGTCCATGCCCCCCATGCACCTTTTTTTACAGAAACAAACAGCAACAACCAGTTCAAAGGATCTGGCTGATGACAAGACCAAACAGGGGATGTGTAGACACATCGGCGAGCAGGTGTGATCCCCTGTCCATCTGCGTGCATCTAGGCTGGCGAGCTGCCGAGGTCTAGAGGTTCCCAAACAGTCTTGGCTCATGGAGCCCTTACAGTCTCTTTAATTTATTATAGTGCTCCCAGGTGAAAAGAAATTCCCAATACTTCCATTAATAAGTAGTTAGGTCCAAAAACATAAAAGCATGGTATCTGAGAGATGTCACTATGAGCGCATGGAAAACTTAAAATGCTCTGTGCCACTCCTGTGAGTTTGTGCAGTGCCCTGGGGCACCTCGACGCAGAATTTGAGAACTACAGGCCTAACCCATGGAATAAGAATCCTGGTTGAGTCTTTGGGTATCTACTACCCGAATGACAGATGGCAGGCATGTTGCCTCACATTTTAATAAAACAAAATTTATTTTAAAAAGAGCCACTGGCTGGCCCACACTGTGAAAGCTGAATCGAATAGAAGAGTGCATCCAAGGCTCTCTGACTTTTTTCCTCATTAATGAGGAAAGAGGTTTAATCCACAAAATGCACCCCATTTTTAAGCAATGATAGTGAAATTCCCGTTTCAGACAACTGTCATCTTGCTGTCCTGGCTGACACTGTTCTCTATTCTGTGACTCTGTTTCCATGCTTTCCCCAACAAGATGAGACCCTTTAAGAGAGGGCAAAGGATCTGGTCTCAATCTCTCCTGGGTTCCCTCACCTGAGCGCCATGATACCCCATGAATGGGCTCACCCAAGTGCTTGCGGAAGTGGTTGTAAAAGATGGCCACAAGTGGGGCTGCTGCTGAAGGAATGTCCTTCCAGATGATGGAGGGCCATGAAAATGACAGCAGCGAGCTGGAGACAGGCAGCCTCTGCTATCTTTCATGAGTTCTGTCAGGATCCTGCCTGTCTTGTTCTTCCCAAATGTGCGTGAACCGAAGTTGGAATGGGTTCAGTCCCAGACCTGGACTAGCCCGGGACCTGATGCTGGAATCATAGCCTGCCTTTGTCCAGTTAACTTATCACTCTCTTCATGGCATATTGAAAGCCAGGGAGATGGGTAGCCCTGGAATTGGGGAGGATGTTGGGAGGGGGGAAGGAAATGGGGGAAGGTTCTCTATCGGTGGGGAAGTAAAAGGGATTTTGAAAGAAGTAAACAATGAACTCTGAATTTCAAAAGTTGGTCCTTCCTTTCAACACTGGAATACAAATTTCTGGCATTTATGCATGCTCCCCTCTTCCTGGTGGCTTCCACAGTGATTTACAAGCACAAGCAATCCTGAAATCTTCAGTAAAATTATCCCTCTAACTTAAGCATGTAGTATATTCAACGAATGCATTAGACACGATCCATTTTTCTCTCTCTGGTGAAACGTGCCATGTCTGATAGCGTTCCTGCCAGCCTGATCCAGGAATGCCCTGAACCATGTATCCTCCCAGCCAAACGTCATCACCAACAGATGCCACACGGGACATCCTGTTTGTACCTACAATTTCATATTCTCTCTCCTCTCTCAGCTTTCTGTATCCTATGCTCTAGTCTTCAGCTATTTGTGACTCATTCCTGCAATAAGCCTCTTGTCTCTTCTCCTGATGCAGCTTGGAGCTGCCAGAAGTGACTGCTTTGACTCAGAAACCCCGCGGGGCCTGCCCCCTGCCCAGTCAGCCCCTGTGCTCTCTCTGCTGGCCTCCCGAGGTGGACACATCAAGTCTGATCTGTCAGGAAGAAGGTCCCTGGCCCCACGCCTCCAGCTCCTCCAAGGGGCACACGTGCTCGTCCTCCCCAGCCCCTCTGCATTGGCTCAGATACTGGCCTGGCCTGGAAGGTCTCTCCTGCTGCCTGACAAATCCCCGCTTTCCCATTTCCTCGTTTACTCTCAAGATCATCTCAGGGTCTCGGAGCTAACACAAAGCCGCAACGGAATGAAGAGCCTCCACGTGGCATTTAGACAACCTCGAAAGGGGCTTCCCATAACAGCCGGGACAGACAGGGACAACAAGGCACCCCCTAACCTAACTCCAGGAAGGGACCCAAAGGCCCGTCTGCTCTAAGACACCACCAGCCTCGGTTCTGACTCCCCCAACGCGCACACACACACCCCAG
This sequence comes from Myrmecophaga tridactyla, assembly GCA_004026745.1. Lineage (NCBI taxonomy): Eukaryota > Metazoa > Chordata > Mammalia > Pilosa > Myrmecophagidae > Myrmecophaga > Myrmecophaga tridactyla. The sequence continues at coordinate 96,887 of PVIY010002942.1, forward strand.
CAATCTGAGCTACTCCAGCGTCCCTGCTCCAGGCTAGGAAGAACAGTGTTTTCAAACTACTCTGACCATAAATCAAAGTAAGAAACAAATTTTTGTCTCTGGCAAATACAGATATATAGACACAGGTAGAGGTATAGGAATAGGTATAGTTATGGATAGATGTACATCTATCTAATTGGAGGGGGGAAAAAAACCTCAGCCTCTCTGTAAGTGATTCATGAAGGTTTCACATTTCCTTTTCCTTAAGTCTGTTGTTTTAAAACGCTGTCTGTAAACCACTAGATTGATTTCACAACCCACTAATGGTTTGCGACCACAGAAGGAAAAACACTGCTGTATGAGAGAGGCGATGCATGGTGTTTGGCCTTTTGCCCCAGCAGGCCTTTATTCTCAAGGGACATAGAGAAGAATTACACATCCGAGCTGGTCTGAGGGGCCCCACTCCACCTCCCACATCTCCCCGCAGAGGCTGGAGGGGTCTGGCTGCTCCACTGCAATAAGGACTTTCTGCTCCCCGCAAAGTCTCCCGGAGGGGGCCAGCTGGGCATGCACAGGGCTCTGCCCACAGCCCTCTCCAGGCTGTCTCCCCTCCACCCCACTCCTGGTCCACCCTGCCCGCCAGCGCTCGCTTCCTGTCACAAGGGGCTGGGGTGGACGGGGCTGAACCCGGGGGGACCCACTGAAGCGCCTGCGGGAAAGGGACAGTCGGGGAGGTGGGCACATAGGTGAGGAAGGAAGGCAAGCTGGGACTCCTGGGGGCGGGGAGTGGCCCAGGACAATGGCTGGCTAGCACAGTGGTCCATATGGAGCGGGGCACCAGCCTTGGCCCGCTTGCCCCCTGCCTGGGCAGAGGACCCCATCTTTCAGAGCCCACACCCCTTTTCTCCTCCCGGAAAACACTTTGCACAGCAGGTCGACCATCCCTGACTCTGAGAATCGAGCGGGGGCCCGGTTGCTGCCCACGCCCCACGTGACTGAGACGGCTCTAAATTGAAGAGGGCAAGACCCTGGGAATCACTCGGCAGAGCCTTTCCGCTTTGACGGAAGAAGTCTGCCTTGTGGGCGGCCCTGCCCGCACGCTCACCAGCCCTGGGCACACAGCGGGGGAGGGAAGAGCCCCGTGCCACCCGAGCCAGACGCCTCCCGGACACTGGCACACGTCTGCTTTGACCTGCTCTCCATTCCCCTCTGGGTGGCAGGAGTCACCGCGTGTTGGTTTGTGTCTGTTGTGTTCCTTACACTGCTTCCAGCCCCGCCAGCGTCCCCACTGACCCCCAGCCAGGACCTCGGGCCCTACACATGTCCAGGAAGCTGTCTAGGTAGTGTCTGTGTTTTACGCTGAGACCACGTGGGCCGAGCGGCACTGGAATTGTACAGATTGTTTCCTTTTTGCTAGGAGCCACCTCCTGACGCTTACCTCTCTTTATTTCTGCCCACTTACTTCATCTAGCCCAGGTTTCTTCCAGCCCCAACTTGACATTAGTGTTGAGTGAATGAATCTGTCCAATCAAAGGTTATAATTCCCATAAACCCGTTCCTGAGGGTGATAGGAAAATCTGAAACCCACCGGCCGGCCATGGGCGCTTATGCCATCTGAGGCCTTTTGTTCAAGGTTGAGGATTCAGAGGCTTTAAAGAAAATAACACAATCCATGTCCTCAAGGAATTTACAGTGTCTTTGGAAAGAACAACTTACAAACATAGGTCACCACACAGGTAACAGAAGGAAATCAGTTCTTGACATGCCAAAGGAGTACAGGGGAGGAGACTAGCCGTGGAGAGAGGGGCATTTAATCCGGGTCCTGAGCGGAATTTGATGGTCTCTATGGGGAGAGCATTGCAAGCAGGGAAGAAGGATTTGGGAGTGTCTGAAGTGTTCAGAAACCACTGAGGAAACAGGGATGGGAGGTGTCTGGAAGTAGAACAGAGAGGGACAAAGCAAGAGGGTAGAGGGGCAAGGCCATGAATGGCGGGTCTCGGTCTTCCCACCAGGTTAAAGAGTTTGGACTTTAATCTGTGGGCAATGGGAAGCTGTTGAGCAGAGGAGTAATGTGGGGGTGTCTGAGGAGACTCACCTGTCAGTGGTGCATGGAAAGGACTGGAAAGGAGGAGTCTGGAGGCTGGGAGACCAGTTAGGAAACTCTGCAGAAGTTCCAGCCTCTGGCAGCACCGCTCTGGATGAGCCTGGAGGCTGCAGGGGCTCGGGAAGGGCAGGAGGGGCGAGAATTGGTGGGAGTTGGTGAGTGCCCACGTGGGGCGCCAAAGAATACAGGTGGATTCCGTCCGGGAAGACACGGGCACGTTCCACCATGGGGCACGGTCACCAGGAGCTCACCTAGGGGAACACTGATGGAAGCGTCCAGTGAAAAGGCCCCAATATCACAGAGACCCAACCAGAATTTTAAACCAGATTATTTACTTGTTTCTCAACTATGCCTCCTCTTCTCTCCAGGCATCAGAGGACCTTCCCCTTGGGCCTGGGTGTCGTTCCACCCTGAGCAATACTGGTATTTTTCAGTTGACTGAACTGCAACCATTTTCCCCCACCTCACCACGCTGCAGGCTATTCGGTGTATGAGAGCCGGGCTGCTGACAGAGACCAGCCACCCAGAGCTGTGCTGGGCACTGAACTGATTTGGTTTTTGGAAACAATAGTGTTACTTGTCTCCTTCTCTCAACTCGGTGGCGTGAGCCAGGAGCCTACGGCTCCGCTTGTTTGTGGTTCAGGCCTTCCTTCCTAACCTACTGGTTGCTAACTGCTATAGATACCACTGAGAACTGGGTGTAAGACCGAGGGAAAGCCAATCCGAATCCCCCATCCCCCACCCCCCAGCCTGACCACCTGTTTGCTTGGCCCACCTGTCTACTCTGACCACCTGTCTGCTCTTACTCCCTATAATGCACAAAACTGAGTCTCCCTTTGCGGGCCACCTCTTGGGGCCACCCATTTCTATTTGCCCTGTGATGTCATTCCTAGCACAACATTGGGTTCTCACTCTATGTGGAAGGGAGGTCCACGCTCCTTCCTCCTCCTTAGTATTGTATTGCAAGAGCCTCCCAAGGCCCTTTGCCTCTGGAATGGCATCTGTGGTCAGCAGCTATGACCCCTCTGCCAGCACTCTAGTCCCCGGTACCACCTACATTGTAGGAGCAGACTACAATGGCAGCCGGCAAGGAAGGGGAGCAGGTAAGGGTTGCTCCAGCAAAATCAAGGCCCCTCAGATAAGATCATCAGAGGGGAAAGGCCCATCCCTTACCCTTGGGAGCTGTTCCTCCAGTCCAGAGATTGTTATTTGGAGGAGAAAATGTTCTGGAGGGAACCCTCCTGTGTCTTGCCGTCTCTACTTTGGTCTTGATGGTAGCCCTCATGCTTTATAAAACATGAGCTGCCCCCAGCTGAGGCTGGGTCTCAAGGTCCCACTGCCTGGGCCCACACAGCTGACACCCTCCTGGGTCCAGGCCATGTACATCCTCTGAGGGAGTGGCCCAAGCAGCCAAAGCAGCTGTCAGCTGTGACCAGTGAGTCAGGGACAGCCCCTCCAGGCTGCATTGGAGGCAGCAAGGAAAATGAAATGCACGTACCCCTCAGGGGTGAAAGTGACCCTGTGGTCGTGGCAATCCTTTTGTGAAACTCTGTCACAATTTTTCTTCCTCACCTCAACTCCGGTTTTCCTTTCTCCTGAATGTTGAGATTGCAGACAGAAGTCCACACGGCCTGCCCTATCTCTGTACCCTCAGAGGACATTAGGGTGGTAGGAGCGCATGCCTGAGTAGAAACTAGGGGCAGCTCCGGGAGGACGCCCCCGCTGGGAGCACTTTCACTCCCGGCACACACGTACATGGAGCCAGGCCTGGAGATGCAAGGGCAGCCACCTGGGCTCCAGAAACTCACGACTTGGCGGGGCAGAGAGCCAAAGAAGCGGCGACCCTACTGACGCCGCCTGTACTGGGGGACCCCCCACTTCCCCACCCCAGGCCGGCCGAAGCCCTTGCTGCCTTCCAGATCAGCACGGGAGACGATGGGTTTTGAATCAGGTGTGGGGAGAGAAAGGTTTCCACATCCCCACCTGTTCAATGTTGAAGCACCATCTCTTTTTCCTTTTGCTTTGGGCTGTGCTTTGTTTTTTGCTTTAGAGGTGACTGGTATCTTTTGATATTAAAAACTTTTTTAACTCTGGCTGGTCTACCCTTGCTCTTCTTCCTTGAAAACCCAGTTCAGGGGATCAGCGGCCCCAGCCCATCTCCTAGCAGGCACGGGCACTGGGGACCTCAAGTTGCCTAAGGGGGCCCTCCTTCATGGACAGCAAAGTGGGCCCATCAGCACCATGAAAACTGGGGGAACACCTGAGTGTCCATCTGTGGGGGCACCCCCTCGCCCCCAGTACCTTCCAAGAGAGTGCCAGCTTCTCTTTCTTCTTCACCCTCCTCCTCTTCAGCGAGCTCTCCTCCCAGCCGCAGGCCAAGCCCATCTGTCTGGCGTCGGTGCCCCCCACTTGCCCTGCTTCTCCTGGGGCCGAGGAGAACCCCACCTTTCTCCCTTCCTTTCCACCACGCCCACCCGTGAACCGTGGCAATGACAGTCAGAAGAATTACTCAAGTCTAAAACTTAGCACAGCTGCTTCTCAGCCAGGGTGGGGGTCCCTCCCCGAGAGCTCCAAGGCTGGGGGTAGGCACATGCCCGCTCTGGCGACCCGTGACCAGCCACGAAATGGCCTCCCCCACCCCCTGCGCCCCCTCATCAGAGGCTGCCCCTCCCCCTCCTCAGTGCAGCACCCTATCTCCCTGCCCACCTTGCACCTGGAGACAGACAGGTGTGGCTCTGCCGTGGGCACCTCGGCCGACTGTGTGAGGAGAAAGTGGCGAGCAGGCAGGCTCCCACCCTCGGGAAACTAATCGTCTAGAAGGATGAGACAGACATTAATCAAATAATCACCCAAATTCGTATTTGCATCCCTGACCAGTTTTGTGAGGAAAGTGCCCAGGCTGGCCTGAGAACTGTGAGGCTTCAACCAGAGAAAGAGGCCCTTTTCCCAGCTGAACGTGACTTCTCAGCAAGCTTATTGGTGGGCTGCTGTTCTAGCTTGCTAGCTGCTGGAATGCAATATACCAGAAACGGAACGGCTTTTTAAAAAGGGGAATTTAATGAGTTGCTAGTTTATAGTTCTAAGGCCGAGAAAATGTCCCAATTAAAACAAGTCTAAAGAAATGTCCAATCAAAGGCATCCAGGGAAAGATACCTTGGTTCAAGAAGGCCAATGAAGTTCAGGGTTCCTCTCTCAAGTGAGAAGGCACGTGGCAAACACAGTCAGGGCTTCTCTCTCAGCTGGAAGGACACAAGGCGAATACGGCGTCATCTGCAAGTTTTCTCTCCTGGCTTCTGGTTTCATGAAGCTCCCCGGGAGGTGTCTTCCTTCTTCATCTCCAAAGGTCTCTGGCTGGTGGACTCTCTGCTTCGTGGTGTTGCAGCATTCTCTGCTCTCTCTGAATCTCTTTCTCCAAAATGTTTCCTCTTTTACAGGACTTCAGAAACTAATCAAGACCCACTCAAATGGGTGGAGACATGTCATCCCCTAATCCAGTTTAACAACCATTCTTAACTAAGTCACATCAACCAGGGAGATGATCTCATTACAGTCTCAAACATACAGTATTGAATAGAGATTATTCTACCTTTAAGGAATGAGTTTTATATCAAAACATGGCTTTTCTTAGGGGGGATACTTCTGTTCAAACCAGCACAGCTGCTAATGGCTTTTTCCAGCTTCCACCCAAAACATCAGAGTAAAGGGGCCGCCCTGGATCATCTGCACGTTTTTTCCCAGTCAGAGCAGCCTTTGGGGTCTGAACGGTTGCAGGGTTCCCGGGGGCCCGAAACCTCCTCAGCGGCCAGATCCGCAGGCCACAGGGCCAAGGCGGGACACAGCCACCTCCGGCCCACAACCCCGGAGCCTCAGGAAAGCTGCGCCCCAAGACGTTTATCTCACTTTCTTTGGAATCCTTCTCAAGCCTATATTTTTCATCACTTAGTTTTGAAAAGGCCTGGATGATTTTGAGCCTAACCCTGGAAATGGAGATTTAACCCTTGTGTTACCTGCCCCTGGGGCCTTTCACCGCTGCAGCGGCCCTGCCCACTTGGGGGTCTCGTTCCCAGACCTTTCACCCAAGCAGGGGGTGCTCCAGAGACTGGGGCTCCATTTTGGCAGCCAATTCATGGCCTCTGCTGGAAAGAGGAAGACTACGGCCTGGGGGAGAGGGGTCTGCGTTGTTATGTGCTCCCCAGGGAGCCTCAGGACCCCCACTGTAGGGCAACCTGGACCCCAGGGAGCCTCTAAAGGTGCAGAGTTAACATGCTAGGAAAGGGAGTAAGGAGGCTGGAAAGCTCGATTCCAGGACCTGCTTTGATTCCACAAGCCCCAGGGTGCCCTTCTCGGGCTGACTGCGACCCTAGGTGAAGACTGTGTGGGCCTCTCCAGGGCCGTGGGGAGAAAGAAAGGGACTGTGGGAGGTTCTCTTGCACCGTCGGGTCCTGTGGCCACACGGGGCCCCAGCTGAGTGTTGGCCCTGCAGGCCCTGCACAGCTCCCAGGCCAAGGCCAGAGAATTTAGCGGCCCCCAAACAGGCTGCTGGGCTCCTCGAGGGAGAGGATGGCCCACCTTCTCGGTGTTACGTGTGACCTCGGGGGCTCCACCCTGAACACACATGCGCATGGGCCCAGGTAGAGGGTTGCTTTCGCCCCAGCCACATGGCCACCCTTTCCCCCAGCCCATGCCCTGCCCAGGCCTTGCTCACAGGGAGACAGGGCTCCCAGTCTTTTCTGGAGGTAACAGTTGGTGCCTTAGTTGGTCCCTCATTTGTCTCTCCAAAGACTTCGAGAAGTTTGGATGTCAGAAGGTCACAGTCCCTCCCCAAGGGCCCTTAGCTCTTAGCTCCTGGGCAGATAGCGTGGTTCTACATTCAGGAGTTTCAGGGCAAGTCGCAGAATTTCTGCAGCACTTTGCACCCATCCAAATGGGTGCCTACTCGCTATTCCCGCACAACTGAAAGGGATGCTCAAGCGGCTTTTTTAAAGGGAAGAAGCCAGCTTCTCTCAACCTAAGAAATAAAAAATGGAAACTGAAGCCAGTGACATCTACATTCCTTCGGTACATTTGATCCATTCTGTAGGCTGGGGGAATGTGGGCGCTTTTTGGTGAACTTTTATTCTGTGTATGTCACTATAGAGTTAATTATCTAAACATAACCTATACCTTAACTCTAAAATTGTTTCGCATTGGCAATTGTGCTCTCCACTTGTAGTCGGAAAGAATACTTTAGTAATTTAAAGCCAAAACTCCTCAGGGTTCCTATTCATAGAGAATACCTGATAGCGCTGAATGGGGTACATAGGGTAAATTTGAAAGCAAGTAAACCCATCATAAAGTGTATCACATGTGGCCCCATTTATCACTCTTTTCTAAACTTTTGAGATGCTTAATTGGCATGATTAGGCACCCACCAAGCTGCAGCAGGTCCTGTTGTTTTGCAGCAGACCCTCAAAAACTCTAGGAAACACCCAAAGTAGAGATTTCCTTCCTCTCTGCCTATCAGGTGGTAGCATCTTCCAACTAAATTTCTTGCAACTGGTTTCATACGAACTATTCAATACCAGCCCCCCAGCCAAAATTACAAAATATTTTAAAAACCACATCATCTCAACAAATTGAATATTCTCAATAGTTTCTCATTGCCTTAAAAAATCTCAGGCAAAATGAATCCTTGATAAAAGACCAGAGTTTGTTCATCTGATTCAGGGAGGGAAATTGGATTTGGGAGAGGGAAGGATGGGGAACAGACAAATTACAGCTTTCACTTTTGGTTATACTTACATATTTGGCATTTTTATGATGGACATGTATTTTCATGTTTTACTTTTTATAATTCTTAATTTTAAAAAATGTTTTAATAAATGTCAGTTCTTTGCTTGTGAAACCCAAGTATAGATGTCTTGGGCTAATGATGCATAAGAGAAACAAATTTATGCATAGTGGCCTACAGGCAGTTGGTTTACTATTTGTCACATCATGGAGAAATCTTTTCAGAACAGTATAAGACTGTAACTTGAATTTTGGTGCCATTGATAAAAAGTGGTTTGAAATACACCAAGTAAGATCATTTAATTCAGTTCCCTGTCGTGATGCATGTAAACAGTGTGTACTTTAGCATTAAAACAAGGCATACAGGAACTGTCTTTTATGAGATACAATCTTGCCGTGTGTGTAAATAGGAACATATCCCGACATCCATTCACATTTATTAGTGACTTGGGAGCAGTTTTAGAGGTGCCAGATGCATGTCCCCAACTCTGGAGGAAAGGGTAGTAGAGTTCTCTTCTATGCAGAAAGCATGATTCCATTGTTGTACATTAGAAACACCTGGATAGACAATTGGCCTTCAGTCCAATCAGCTATAACAAATTCTGTCCCCTTAATTTGACTATTAGCCCCATGCAGCAGCGAGTTAACAGTTTTAGGGGCTGGAGTGACATTTTGCAAACTGTTTCTTGAAGGGTACAGGAAACTACTCAGCCCAAAGTTAATTAAGCATTTTATAGTGATTTTCAGAATGTGTTTTAATAGACTAAGGGGGCATCTATCTGGTTACAGCTGTTTTTAGAATGATTCAGGTTAGAAGAAAAAAGGCACAGTTAATCAGCAACTCACTTTTAAAAGGCATATTGTGCTTGCTTTAGGAGAACAGATAAAAATTAATACATAGATTGAAATTTAACTATGTGTCACAGCCCAAAAACAGGTGAAAGTTGCTGCTGCTTTCATAATATGATTTTAACTTTGTGAATTTATACAATAAAACAAAGTTTACTTTCATAATTGTCATGTTTTCTTTCTAAATGATGAGAGAAGGTTTAAGCTGCTTCTCCCAAATAAAAGACAACTGCAGCTAAAGAGAGCTTTTATTACCACCTGCCTGAAACGCTAAGACAAATTTCCTCTTCCTTTTGAACACTGGAATCTGAGGTGCCGGAGACCTCTTGATGTAAGAGTTCTTCAAAATGTTCTTCAAACTAAGGATTTTGGTGCAATGAATGCAGTTTAGAGACTTGGTAGCAAATCTGCAGAATTATTTTCACTTTGTGCTCTGCATTGACTTGCATTTCAACATCAGAATTCCCTCTGCTTCCTTGTTTTTAACTGACAAGTCTGTTATGGGTCTCAAGCGAATAACAGGTCTAAGGGAAAGGGTTAAAACGGTCTAATGGTCAAAAAGCATCATGGCATCTTGGCAGCTAGCAGTGACCAATGGAGAGCTAAGCGCCTGAACGATAAGCCCTGAAGCTGTCGGCCCCCCCAAGCCACCTCACAGAGGCCATCGACACACATGCTGGCCACTCACACCTGGCTCTAAAGGGGAATGGTTTTAAAAGACTTACAATTTTTTTTTAATTTTAAAAAAAAATGTAATCCTCAGTACCTTTTGAGAAATGTCTCCCAGAACACCTGATCAAAAGTTCAAGGACCAGGACTTTGACAAGCTTCAAAAATATGGGTTTGGTTTCCTTTTTTGTCTGTCAGCTTGTTTAGATGCAGACGCTGGCCCCGCCCACCCGCGTGTGCACGCTCCGCCCCGTGCTCCTCCAACCGGGGGCCCTCTTCAGTTTCGCCACCCTCCGAGAGGGTCTCGATCCTACCCCAACTATGTGCCTGTTAAAGCACCCAGACGGTATCATGGAGTAATTGTACTCCTGGGATTTTGTCGGGGGCCAAGTACTAACTCGACTGAGAAAAGTATGGGGACGCCCCGGAACCCAGGCAGCCCCGTTCATTTGGCATTCCAAAAGAGCGCTGGCCGTGCTTCTGAAACCCAGTCTTCATTGTGAGAAACACAGATCACCACACACAGCCCTTTATTTGAAATTTCAAAATAAATTCAACCCCACGATTTGAAAACAATCGAAACAGCAGGTCCACATACCGATTTATTTTCAAACACTGCCATGGCTGTACACCTGGTAGAAAGGAAGCAACAAAATGTTGGATAGTTGCAGGGTATTTTATGATTTTGCACCAAGATAGTCGAAGAGCATCAACCGTAAAATTCTTCGTTTTAATAAGAAATTAAGAAAGCAGTCAAATACAAGGAAAATATGTTTAAAATCTCCAAAATCAGTATCTTTCCTATATTCCAACAGCAAGCAGAAAATATTTTAAAAATTGCATTCATAACAGTGTTTAGGTTAGAAACAACACTAATGAGAAGTGTTCAAGACCTTTCTACAGTACAAATATAAACTTTTTACAGAGATAGAGAAAAAGGTTAATGGAGAGATATAACCTTGGCTTAAATAGTGGCTACATTAATTCTGTTAATCCTTGCCAAAATCCTTGTTAGGTGAAATGCAATCCTAATTAAAATCCCAGTGGGGTCTTTCCTTAAGTTGATTATTCTAAAGCTCATCTGGAATGGGGGAAAAAAAGATAGCTAATAGTTATTTAAAGAATATCAAGGGAGTACTTTCCCTATGAGATTTCTAAATGCATTATTGTTGATACAGTCATTAAAAAAATATGCTGTTGGTACAAGACTCTGCAGACAGATCAATGTAGAAACAGTCTTGAAATCTATTAAATAAATTTTTAAAACTTGAAATCTCAGAAAGGAATCACCAGAAACCAAGTTGCATTACTTAACAGTGAAATTAGAAAATGTGGCTATTTGAGGGGGATCAAGTTCAATCATTCCCTCATACCATACAGAAAAAATGTCTTAAATGTAAAGTGAATCCAAAAATATCTAGAAAATATGGTTGTATATTTAACTGAACCCTGGAAGAGCAAGAGCTTTCTGAACATGAGGTAAAAGCGATAACACCAGAAGAGAGAGTTATTTAAAAACTAACGTGCCCAAAGCATTCTATATAAAATGTAAAGGCAAATGATAAATTTGTTTTAAAATATTTCAAGGAAATGAACAAAGAGCTGGCAGCTGCAATACAGCAAGTATTCTTACAGATCAATGAGGAAAACAATCACGGGAAAACAGCACTCTAAGACATACAATCTGTAAAAGAAACATGGATACATACCTAAATTCATGAGAAGTTAAATCTAATCTCAAGCTTAATCAAAGAAAATGCAAATCAGCAAAACAAGATCATTTTAGATCATTTTTGCAGTTATTGATTATATAGTTAAATTATACTCTTTTGAGCAGGCAAGAGGGGGGAGGGGCCTCTCAAGTCTCCTGCAAGAGAACCTGCCCCCAGGAAGCACAGTTGACTGACAGCGCCAGCTGCCCACCTGCCCCATTGCCTGGGCAATCCCTGGGCAAAGCTCCAGCAGGTGGAGGGTGCTAATGCCAGCCCATTTCTAACAGCCCCAAATTCCTCTTGTGAGAAACTCTGGTTTGGGGACTCCCCATCCCTTAACCAGAATGATCTTCGAACGATGTCACTGGCTGAGACTGTTGTCTCCAAGCCCATCTTCACTGGCCATCGAGGGGAGGTGGGCCCGGCCAGCAGGGTGCAGGTTCTCCCCGCCCCCTGTGCTCCCCACCCCATCTATTCTTCATGGGCATTTCCCCACTAAATCCAGCTGAAAGTTTTAGGAGGCGAAAGGGTGAGAAAGAAGGAAGGTAGACCAGGAAATTTAAAACAGGCGGGCTTATTTCTGCGCTCCCGGGGCAGAGCTCACAGAATCCAAGATGGAGAGAGATAAGTCCACACCTCGGTAATGGCGGGAGCAGTTTTTAAGCAAGGGGGTCAGGTGACGTCCGGAAGGGGCCGTTTATCAGTTCCGGAAGTCAGGTGTCCGGAAGGGGCTGTTTATCAGTTCCGGAAGTCAGGTGTCCGGAAGGGGCGGTTCCAGAAGTTGTGTCGGGCGGGGCCACACAGCCTCGGCAGCTCCAGTTGCAATGCCCTCCCCCGTTCCCCCGACCTGACACCTGCTGGGCGTCCGCTCCCCAGAGGACAAACTGACAGGTGAAATGTGTCAGGCGCTTCCCGCATTGCTTAGGACGTGACTCTTAAGTTGGCACGACCTTTTTGGAAACTAAATAATGGACTTCTGATATTCTTTCATGATAGAATATTGTGTGGTCAGTTAATATCAGGTTTGGGGACAATACTTGTGCCACCACCTTGAGTGCAAAAAACAAGGGACAGAAACACAGGGACAGCATGATAACCGACGGTAACCGATTTTAGAAATTCATTGTGTGTAATAGCTACACACGTAGAGAAAAGGTGGGCAGCAAATACACCAAGAGGTTTAAGTTTGGTTATCTTTGAGGATGGAATTAACAATGATTTTAATTTTTCTCTTTATACTTTTCTGTATTTTTCATGTTTTCTGCAAAAAACCAAAAAAGTAGAAATTGATTTCATAATTGGAAAGTGTTGCTTTAAAAAAAAGTAAGATTGAAATGTAGGCCAAAAGGAGCGATGGTGGTAAAAATAGAGCCCAAGGTAGGCAAAAGCCATTGTGATGGTCTGGGGTACCGAGAGGGTACCCCCCCCCCACCCAGGCCAAGCGGACAGAGTGACTGGGTGCCGCGCAGCTCAGAAGGGAGCATGGCCACAGCGAGGACATGGGTATGCCCCGGCATGAGCTGAACAGTCAGTGGGAACACAGCTTGTGAGCAAAGTAATGGGAAATACCAAGTGAGAGCTTCAAGGCAGAATAGCAACAAGTTTTAGTGCCAGCCTCATCAGTGGGAACCACTGAAAGTTTTTGAGCATCGCCGTTGGTCCACTGCTACTTTCTCCCTAACTTTTCTTCAGAATCTCTAGGCTAAAGTGCTCATTCAGCCCTAAGCAGCCAAAAGCAGGGAGGGTCCTATTGGCCACACGTGCTTCTGCCTGAGTGGGCGTCACCCGTCTGGAAGCGAGCCACGCAGCCACTGGGTCCAGGGCATATAGAAACAGGGCTTCCCAGTTTCTGCCTTGGAAGGAACTCTTTGTCTGGATTCGTTTTTCTTCTCTTTTCTTTAAGCTCCTGTTCAGTTTGGGAAAGATTCTGTCAGTTTAGGTCACAGGGTGGTCACACGTTCCAAGGACATGACTCTGAATATACCACACACCGAGGAAGGTGGAGGTGGCACTAAACTCCAGGATGTGTGGTAACCCCAAAGCCCCCATGTAAATGAGCACCTGGGCGCCAGAGAACCCGAGTGGTTAAGGGCATTTCCACTTCCCCTGACTTCTGGGCTCAACCATGAGCCTCTAGCTCAATGATGAGCAAGCAAACAAACAAGCAAAAATTGGGAACAGAACACAAAATCTCCAAGCCTGACCTTGAAGACTTGGAGGAAGAACACAGGAAACATTCGTTAGCCATGTTTTGGCTTGAAGCTGGGGCAAATTATTATGACGACAACTGATATTCCATTTCTGCTCAGAAAAAATAATAATGCCCAGGTCCCCATGGGAATTTCGATGCAAAGAGACCCACCAGTGCCCTCAGTCCACCTGGTGGCTCCTTGCTCTTGCCTGGGGATCAGGCAAGCCCTGCTCTTTTAGTACCCATCTTTGTCCACTCTTTGCTTTTTTCTCCTGTGGCCTGGAAGGAAACAAGCCACACCTATCGCTCAGATCTCAATGTGACTGCAGCTCTGGCCTTGGGACCTCTCCACAGGTTCTTCCTGGGCTACTGCAGGTCTGACCCCTCCAGGAAGAGAATTCCAGATACTGGAACCTCCCACCACCCCCACAGGCTGCCGTGTCTGGTCTTCTCACCCTTGCCCCAAGTGCAGGTGCGGGGATGGCCTGGCTAGCCAGCCTCTTCTCCCTCCTTTCCCCCGAGGGCAGCAGGGCTCTCTTCTTCCAGTCTGTGCATCTCAGAGGTTCATGGAAGCTGCCAGCGATGAAGAAACGCCCTGGTGATGTTATCTAAACCTTCACAGCTAACCTCTAAATTCCTTTTAATTATTAGTTCCCAAAGGATATCCCTTCCTATCCTGGTACTCTTGGCAGGCGCGTGCTCCAAGAAGTGGTCAGGGCCCACCAAGGCTATAATGACCTTGAGCCTCGAGAAGCTGAAGAGGTTATCTCCATCTAGTTCACGAGGCAGATAAAGGCCTCAACCCCTTCTTGGGGACTCCCCCACCCCCACCCCATTCTGGGCTTCATCTCACTCTGCATAACTCCAGGGTTAGTTGGGATCTAGAAGAGTCTTTCAGATAGTTTAACCAGGAGCACAGTAAGGAAATAAATCCTACTAGATACTAATACACCGAAACACTCAATGGAAGAAACATAGGTTTCACAAAACAGTATCTCCCTACTATGTGCAGTGCACTCTGATATTTTGCTTTGTTGTTTTAACGTTGTTGAAGGCCCACTCAATTTTTTCACCACTCATTGTTGGACGGTGGACAGATGTCCACTGGGCGGCAGCCTCACAAGTGTTGGGGAAACTATCAGAATTAGAATTGATTGGCAACAGGCTCCCTGCTGTGCTCATTTCTCTGTGGTGTCCTGCAGCAGACACCACTCGGGCAGACCTGCAGGGGAAGGGGTCAGGCGCTGAGATGTTTGCTGCTAGAATCTGGACCATAGAAAAGACACACGTTTTATGGTCTCAGTAGACAGTCTGTAGCTTACGGCTCTCATTCCAGAATCTTCTTTGTGTTTGCTAACACTCACCCCTTCTTAATTCTTGTCACTTTTTAGGTTGTTGAGGCAAAATCCCATAGCCCTTGGGTGGGGTTGGGGAAGACGGGAGAGGAGGGAAGTTCTGAGAGGACTTGCCACTAGGTATGTGGCCAGTTTTCTCATCCCATATCCAGGTGAGAGGTTGATTTGCACAGCAGGACCAGCATGCCTGTATATTCTCAGCCTTTCCCATTTTTGTATGCCATCCCCCATCCCTCCTCTTGCTTAGGGAACACTTTTTACACCAAGGAACAATCCCTCAGGGAATCCTGGGCTCTCCAGACCCTGTATTTCCAACAAAGACAAGATTGTTACCCACTTCCTGAATGATTGGGGTTTAGAGGCAGCTGAGCCTCCTTTAAATTCCAGCTTGAAGAGGGTGAGACTGAACTCATCTGACACAGAGACACTTCCACTTCTGACACAAGGAATAATCAGTCTCTCCTTCCTCCCACCCCCATGTTCTCAGGACAAGCAGGCCAGATCCCTAGGGGGTGCAGTGGGGAAGGGAGGCAAAGGGGCATGAAGCCCTCCCACGAGCCCCGCTGTCTTGGCTGCACTCCATTCTGATCATCCTTGCTCTGCCTCACCTATCTCTTTGGGAAGCTGTTGCCCTATGCATCGAGCTGAATGCTCCCAGCCACATTGTCATCCGCCTCCAGTCACACCCCTCAGATTGCCAGCATCCTGGCACTGGCCCGGCAGTCTAAGGCTTCAGGGTGCTACACTCCAGGATTTGCTCCTACTCTAGCTGGGTTCACTGTTGCTGAGTGAAGCTGGGAAGTCTGCCCTTTCTCTCCTCTTGCAGGGTCTCCTCTTCTGTTCCTGGTCACCCAGGGCTGGTCCAGTGGAGGGATTTTACCAATCCCTGCCATCCAAGCATCACATTCACCTACAGCTCAGGCACCAAGTTCTCACCATATCGCCATTGTCCACAAGCATTTACTTGTCCACAGCATACTAGGCTGGCTGCTCCATGCTCAAGCCTGAGAGAGCAGCCAAAGACAAGGCAAAGTCTAAAACTCCCCGGGAGCTTATAACGCCACTGGGAAAACATGATTAATACTGAAAAACAGGTACAATGATACAAGCAATGTAAAAGTGCCCACAAGCTGCCCAGATGGGAGTCTAGGGTGGGTGGGCACAGGGAGGTGGAGTGTGAGTTCAAGGGCAGAGGTTGGAATGTTCATGTCCAAGAACACACTGGAGATACCACTAGGCCAGCACTGGAGGGTTTGTTTCAGAAAGTTAATTTGGAGGGTGGGGGTGAGCAGGGAGAATGAGATTGTTAGGCCAACTAAGTGAAAGAAAAGGATTACTCTTAAAGTTGACCACTAGGATGCAGCAAAGCCTTCTAAACTCACCTTTGGGTTGATGTTGCCTTTTTATCTGGAATCACAGAAAAAAAAAAAAATAGCCATTTAGAAATACAAACACAGCCAACCAGAGCAACCATTACAATTCAAGCAGCCACAGAGGTTTCCAGGATCCTCACACAATGACATGGTATAACCCATGGGCCTCGAGGACTGGGTCCCCCTAGGCAGGTAGCTTCTCTAGATTTATTTTCTCCCTCTTCTGTGCCATCTTGTTTTGTCAAGTGGAAAAGCATGTTTTTGACCAAGCAGACCATTTCTGTTGTCTTCCCACAACCTGCCCTAGACCAGAAGGTGGGCTGAGATGTGCGAGGGAGGTGGGAGCACCTTGAGCAGGAGGATTAGTGTTGCACTGGGTTGACGAGGAGACAGCCAGGATATTTTCCAAATCCAAGATCTGTGTCTCTACTCCCACCCAAGCTCATCCTCCGTTTCCAAAGTTGCTAGGTGCATGGTTGCCCAGCAACCGCTCTGTTGTCCAGGCACGATGTTAGGTGTGGCCGGGTAATGACTTTCCTTCCAGTGTGAGCAGAAGGGGTGCCTGCCATGTCCAGGTTCTCTCCCCCATGTTCTTACCCTCATCCTAAGGGCTGGAATGACAATGATAGCAGCTCTCAACGCCAACTATTGAACATGGCAGAGTCACAATCTGCCTGGGTTACTGATGTACCACATAGAGGAGCTCTCCCTGTCCCCTGCTCCCATAGTCTAAACCATCTGTCCTGGACTGTTAGGTGAGAAAGAAATAAACATCTATGGTATTTGAGTCATTACATTCGGGGTCTATTTGTCATAGCAGTTTGGCCTACCCTGACACAATCTCAAAGATCTGAATTCTTCTTCATCAGTTAAACAAATGACTAGATACCCAATTACTTAAAATTTCAGGTACTGAGAACCTGAAGAAAGAGTGCATCAGGTGGAGGTCCACATGAAGAGTTACACATTTGTAAATTGCCTCTAAAGTCATTTGGAGGTCTCAAGCCTTGGCTTTGTTTGGATATCTCCATTTGCATTTGAAATGCATTCAAAAGAAGTATCTAATATGAGGATTGTTTTTCAATGCAACAAACATCACCTGAGTGTCCTAGATAGACAAGATACTGGGATCTGGATACAGAGTCAAAGAAGAACCCAGTCCTTGCCCTGATGAATTGGTCATTTAGGTAAAGAAAGAGATAAGTATCAACAGTTTATTGTAGGGCCCTGCCCTTCCTTCCCACTTGACCCAGATGTTGGCTCAGCTCTTGTGTGACTCTGAATAAAGTGGTTGGCAGAATTCTACTGAGCTTGAGGGGTGTGGGGGCCAGGCGGGCAGGCATTCAGGATGCCCAGCCTCCTAGCTGGTCTTGACATATGTCTGTTTTGAGTGACGTCCTAGAAACAACTGCTCAAATACAGCAATCCAACCCATTCTTGGCTGCCAACCTCCCTTTCGAGGCCCTGGAGGACACTGGTAGGCTAATGATATAAAGAAAAGAGAAAACCCTAAAGGTTCTGGAAAGAGGGATGGTGCTTCTCCTCCACCCTCAGAACTCTCCTTATTGAGGGGGAATTGGATTTTAGGAAGAAAACGAACGCTGCCAGCTCAGCTCTGTCCGTGACTGGCAGAAACAGCGGAGGGTACCTGGGCTGGAAGACGTCGCCCCGCACCCCCTCTAGGATGCTTACGGAGCTCACATTTGAAGACACATGTAAAGTGTGTGCTGGCGTGTCACACACCACAAAACCCGACACCCACCCTCCCCAGTGCCTGGTGCCCAGTGCCCACTCAGGAATCCTCCAGGTGCCCGGCCAGGGCCACCCCTTGCTGCCTGCTTGCTGATGATGGCAGGTGGAAAAGTGTGCCCCCCACTGCCCCGATCCACAGGGGAAGGCAGGAACCCACCCCCATCGCACCCGTCTTCCCCAAACTCTGGGTGGGACTCAGGAGCTTCACCAGACCTGAGGCCACTCCTCCCTAATTCCCAGAAACTGTTTTCCAAGGGGGTTAGGACTCTGCCCCCTCCGCCTCGCCCCCGCATGCACCTGTCCATATCAGTTCAGAGAGGACCGTCCCCGCGGGCCCACGGCCGGACGGGCAGGTGAAGAAGCACAGTGGGCTGCACCCTGGGCATGAGAAGTCCAAAAGAATACCCCGCCAGGCTGCTCCCTGCACCTCCAATTGTTGACCCCAACGGCCTTTACCTGGTCTGCAGGGCAGACTTGAATGTAAAGCCTTTTGCTTGGCTAAATACCATCAGGGCTTCAGCTATGCGAGCTTAGACATGGGAAGCGCTGACAGCTTCCTGGTCTCCCTAACAGAGAGGCGTTCACGGCACAGAAAGCAGCATGAGGTGAGGCAGGCACTGGAGAGGGGCCTGAAGGCTGGGCCCGGCTCAACCGGACCGTGGCTGCTGCAGCCAAGACCGCAGTCTCGCGAGCAAGCAATGCTTGGTGTGACTGGAGCACCTGGGGAAGGAAGCGGGTGAAGGAAGGCTGCAGGCTGCATCCTGTATTTGTTAACACGGGATAAACCGAGGCGGCGTGAATTCAAACAGAAGTCTAGGGCCAGGGGACAGTACGTCGTCCCTTTTCAGAAACTGGCAGGAATCAGAGCGAGCAAGTGCCTCAGCCTTCCGTAGAGGTGTGTGGCTTGGCGCACTGGGGATGAAGGTCTCCGGCCAGGGGACGACCCTGGTCCCATGTGCGGCCTCGCAGAGCACATGGAGCTCAGCCACATCACCACCCGAGAGGCGCTGAGCTGCAATTCCTGCGTTCTTTCAAATATGGCATACTCCCCGTCCCTTAGTCCAGGTGACAGAATGAAAATGCGAATGGGCGTTCCCTGAGGAGGCTGTGGCTGGATTGTCTCTTATCGCAGTCCTCTTCCGAAGTGGGACAGCTAAGCCCCTGGGCTCAGGCCCTCAGACTAAATGCACGACCCCCACCCAGGCACAGAAGTGCAGGCTGCTCGGACCCCCTCGCAGCCCCCACCTTCCCACCTGCAGCCCAGCTCGCCCGGCCCTCAACGGTGCCCTGACACTAAGCCACGGGGTGTCGCGGAATCTCCGCCCTTCCCTGCGGGTGGAAGCCTGCCGGCAGACAGTGGGGTCTGCCCACCCCCGCGCAAGAGCCTTGTGATAGAAGCTTAAAAAACACTCCACGCACCCAGCCCGGAGGCTAACGTGGAGCAGCCGTCCTTGTAAGAAGCCGGGGCGCAGAGGAGGGTGTGTGTGGATTCTATCTACAGCACGAGAACAACAGCCTTTTGCAGGCTACTCTATCCTCAGGACCCAAAGGAGGACTTGGTGCTTAGTCGGTGCTCAGTAAATATTTGTGAAATGAATGAATGAATAAATGAGCAGATCAAGATGGGCTCCTTAGGAACCAAAAGCAGACCTGTGGAAATGACAATGTTGAAGAGGACCCACGCCCACGCAGCTCTCTGCTCAAGGGGGTGACCCGGAAAGGCCAGCTGGCATGCTCCCAAGGGACAGGCTTTTCTCCCCGGCCTCAGGGAGGCATCGGGAACCCCCCACTCCCCCACCTTTACAAGCTCAGAAACCTGGTTTTCCTTGGTGTCCAAAAGATAAAATCCCAAGGCCCGGGAAATCAGTGCGCAGCCTGCAGACATACCTCCCTGGAGGCTGGACATACCTGGAGACTGTTAGGTTTGGGACGTGAGGCCTCAGGACAAGGCATGTTAACGGGGACAGTTGGCCGAGACTCACGTTAGCGTATGTGGCTTCTTGGAGTACCATCTGGTCCCAATTCTTTCTAGAGTTTGCCTTTGCCCCAGCAGTCCCATTCCCAGTCATGTATCCTTAGGAAACATTGAGACACTGTCATTATAACAATGAGGAATTGGAAATCGCCTAAGTTTCCCATCGTAGGAGAAGGGTTAGATAAATGAGAGTACATCATTCTAGGAAATTTGTGAAGTCCCTCAGCAGCCTGGTAGGACCGTGAGATGGCAGGACCCTCAACTCCAACCAAACCAAGCTTATCACAGATCTTGTAAATTTGCAGGAAATTTGAGAGTTTGTGAGGGTGACTACACTGGAGAGCACACGGCATTCTACTCATACTCAAGAAAAGAGCAAATGCCTATACTGGTCTTTTGTCCCAATGTCTCCTTGGCTTACCGCTAGCCTCCCAAGCATTCAGTTGTCACCTAGACCCCTGAATTTTTTTATTAGATATTTGTAAAAAGGGAGGTCTAGATAGAATGTGTCCTATGCCAAATAAAGGGAAGTGGACAGAGGGACCCGTGAGGTGTGGCAGAAGAAGGCCACACTTTGGAAGATACAAGCTGATTACAATAATATAAATACGTAAATATATCAAGAAAGAATTTAGGTGAATTTAAAGAAATGTAGACTCATATTGGAGTCTTTCTCTATAAAGGTTTAGGTGGAAATCCCCTCTAGAAATATCTCAGGTCTCTACAACTGAAGGCAATTGGACCCCTGTCCTCTGATCCTTCCAGCATTCCTGACTCCTCCTCTCTCTTTCTGGTCTATCCATGTCCCTGTAGCCATCTGTGACCCATGCTTGGCACCCTGTAAATGAAGGAGGCTCCCTTGGGTGATGGAAATGCTGGATGACACTTCCTGAGAGCCTCTGACTTGAGGCCGGACCCTCTGAGGCCCTCCTGCTCCAAGCAAAGCCCGAGATACACCAGCCTCCACCCTCGCCCCAGAGCCCAGCCTGCCTCCCCTCTGCCCTTTCCCTCAACCTCTGCTGGACTGGCACTTTCCAGCCTGCACGTCACTGAAATGGATAGAAGGGTCTCAAGTTTCTGGAAATGACACACCAGGCCATTGAAACCATCTGCTGAGGGCCGTTATAGGAACAGACTATTAAAAATGAGTCTCCTTAAAGGCATCAAAGAGATAACAAGATAGTGAAGAACTACTGGGCGACATGGTCATAGCGACAGTAAACCCAGCTCACAAAGCTGCGTTTGCCTTGAGGGCACTGGCAGGTCGAGGTGAGCCTGCTTAGAAGCTGTGTTTCTTTCTGGTGGGCTGTATGACCAAAGTAACAGCCCGGCACCCACCTAAGCTGGGGACCCTGCCCCCTTGAGGGTCACAATTTTAGGGTAAGGGCGAGCCAGAATTATTAAACCAACCCTCCGTGGACTTGCTCAGCTCAGTTCCATGTCATGTGGGTGATCCAGGGGCTGCAAATTTGGCTTACGGTGATGCTTGTCTGGTACTGCCACCAGATACCCTGGTCCCGGTTATCAAATTAATTAAACAAGGATGTGTGGATGTCGTCTGACCCCATGGGGCAGAAACAAATCCAATCCCTCCCCAGACTGCAATCGGTCCTCACTGGGTCCTTTTCTGGGACAAACCTGGACCCACCTGCATGCTGTCTACAAAACCAGGTGGGTCTGTGCCGTTGCCTCTTTCTGCTAAGAGAAATAAATGAAAAAATGTACATTGGAACCATTAAAATCCATCCCCCTCTTTCTTCTCCCGCATTTTTCTTTGCAAGGAGGCATATGGATCTCTTAGGAATCAGGTAGTCCTGGCCAGGGAGAGGGCATCTGATGCTAGGAAATCAGATCCCAGCTCTGTGTGGGGAAAATATCCCATGTGATGGGTGGACTCAGGAGCCCTCCGCCGCTGGCCATCTTCTCCTGAGCCTCCCTAGTCCAGCCACATCCCTTCCTGCCCCTTCAAATGAGATCCAGGACTGACCATCACTGCCACTGAACAGGAGCTCACCTCTCCATTGTCCCGCAGAGCTCTCAGCATTACGACAGGACTTTTATTTGCTTAGTATCTGCCTTTTATTTAGTGTAAATCCCACAAAAAATGGCCCCCACGTCTGTTTTGTTGACTGTGGTTATACTTCCAGCTCCTAGAACAGTGCCTGACACAGAGTAGGGCTTAACCACTATTTTGGAGCAAATGAGTGAAATCACAGCATTTCCTACGAAGCCCAGCTCTGGGGCTTGGCCTCTGCTTTTGCTGCAGTGCTGGACTTTCCTTTCCTTTGGGACCCTGGGAGCCCCCTCTCTCAATCTCGCTTCATTTTCCTCTTCTTTTGTTTCCATAAGAGACTTCTCCGGTGCTTGGTTCATCTGGCACTTTGCAATTACTCTTATAGAGAAATGCTGGATGACTCTGTTTTCAGTTCCAAAAAGCTTGGCCCAGGGAGAATTAAAAGTCCACCCCCCACAGGGAAGCTCTGGCATCACTGGGAAGCCCCGAGTGCCCTAATGGGGTTGCAGATAGGTAAACAAGCATGGTTGTTGAGGGGGGTGGGGAACGGGGTCGGGGGATGATGACAACAGGATGTTTGGATGGCTGGCACCTCCTTAGAGAAAGAATGCTATTTGCTGGGATGGGAGGTGGGGGGCACGGTTTGATCACTCAGGGCAGTCCTGAGAGCTAGAATATGGACCATTCCAAGGCTGCAGAGAAGTGGGTGAACTAACTGCACGCCACAAGCGGGGGTGTTTGGAAGTCTTTGTTGGAAGGGAGGGGAAGAGTGAGGCAAGAGATGGAGGACAAAGAAGAGGCAGCAAGAGTACAAGGCTGGATGGTCACCCTGGGCCGGGGGGCATTCCAGAGACAAGGAGGTAGAAAGAACACTTAAAAACAGAAAGGTCTGAGGCCCTGTTGTAAAATCACATGGGTGTATTTAGAGTGCACAAAGTTAGCCCTCCCCAGGACACCCCCAGTTCTTCACGGAGGCCGAAACACTGTCCCCCAATATTTTATGTGGTTGAGTTTTGATTGCATCTGGCACCCAGGATGATCCGGTAAACAGAGAGAGCAGAGGTACAGGAAGCAGGAAGGCCAAGACGACCCCAAGGTCCCAAGCCCTGGGGCCTTTCCAGAAAGCTTGCAAACTGGATTTGCATCTGAGTCCCCAAAATCTTAGATCTCAAGAGGCCTGGCA